>VDFB02390769.1:63026-78066 GCA_007258455.2 Sequoia sempervirens | reverse complement strand
CCGGTCACAGGTGCCTTGGGAAAGGCAAAGCACATTATATAGAGGTCACTTCTGACATTGATGAGGAGATAGCAGACACTAGTTCGGAGAGTGGTCATGAGGATCAACAATTAGAGCATGATGATTAGCAGTTAGAGCATGATGATAATGCTACTGGAGATGTGACACATGGTACTATTGCTACATTATCAAGGGTTTGTAAGAACCATCCTTTCAAAGTTAGAGGAGTCCTGAAGGGACAACAGGTTACATGTTTAGCTGATAGTGGGGCAACAAATAACTTTATTGATAAGTGTCTTGTGGTGAAGAGAGAATTGCAGGTTGAGGATTTTCTTGGATATAGTGTCATGGTAGCTGATGGGTTCAAAATGACTTGCACCAAGAAGATTTCACTACTAAGTATCAAGTTGGGTGACTGTACAGTTATTGATGACTTCTATGTAGTTGGGATTGGTGATATTGATGTTGTTATGGGAGTAAAGTGGTTACATTCACTTGGCAGATACAGTTAGGATTTTTAGAAGATGGAGTTAGAGATCATGGCAGGTGGGAGGACTGTAACATTGAGAGCTATGGCGAATGGTGCACCAAAGGTAGTGACAATGAAGGGGATGGAGACTTTGTTCAAACATGGTGAGGTTGCATGGGCAACCCAATGTTTTGTGTCTTCCAAATTTTCTTATAGTGATGATAGGCATTATCATGTTGACATTCGGTTGGTTTTGGATAAGTGCAATGTGGTGTTTGGTGATATTTGACCTGATAGATCTCCTGACCATGGATCTAGGCATGTGATTGAGATGGATGAGGCTTGCAAGCCCATTATTACCATTTCTTATCGTTATTGCAAAAGGTTCAAAGAAGAAATTAAAAAACCGATAAAGGAGTTATTGGATATGGGACACATTAGACCCAGTTCCAATACCTTTGCATCTTCGGTGGTCTTGGTTAAGAAGAAAGATGGCACAATGAGGATGTGCATTAATTATAATGCCTTGAATAAGAAGACCATTAAAAACAGGTATCCTATATCTAAGATAGATGAGCTTTTGGATGAGCTACATGGGGTAGTTTGCTTTTCAAAGATTGATTCAGGGTAACCATCAAATTAGAGTCCGTGAGGGGGATATACATAAGACAACATTCAAATACCACTATGGAAATTATGAGTTTTCGATTATCCCCTTCAGTCTTACGAATGCACCTACAACTTTCCAATCATGTATGAATCACATATTTAATAAGCAATCGTGGAAATTTGTATTGGTGTTTTTCTAAGTTGCTGGTTCTGATATTGGTTCGGGTTTGGGTTCGGGGGTTTGGTTCGTCGGTTTGGCTAAATATTTTGGGGGGGTGGGTTGGGTTTGTTTTGGGTTCGTTAGTACAAAAAGCATATATATATATATATATATAGCCTAGAAGCATGAATTAGGATTAGAATATCACATAACATCATATAAACAACAAAACCACCATAAACTTGAATATCATTTAAAACATGCATGATAAATATTCATCATTCAAACTTCAAGTTCATTATTACAACACTTTTAAAGTTTTAATCATCAAATGGATTCTCTAAATCATCAATATCAATGTCAACATTGACATTAGATGAAGTAGGAAGACTAAATGAATCACAAGTAGTGCCAATGGCATTGTCACTGGCACTAGTATTGTGCCCATGCTGCTGTTGGATATTAGACTCCTCATATGCAATATGGTGGGAAGTGGAAGCATCCAAGTCAGTATCCTCTGGCTTTATATCCCACAACTTCGTCTCCCCTTCCTTGTAGTCACGTTTGTGTGAAAGGAGATGCACGTTTGTGTGAAAGGAGATGCAAGTTGGAGTGCACATATACTAAGTCCGCTCTTTTTGACAGCAATTTATTGCACTTTACTGAGTGGATGAAAGAATATGTACTCCAATTCCTCTCAGATGCAGATGTACTAGCAACCTATGAAGACAAAGTAAACAATTAAAAAATTATAAATTATAAATAAAATTATGAAACTTTAAAACTAAAATATGAAAATCAGAAAATTTATTAAACTTACTTGTGATAAAACATTGATTGCAAGGGGCTGCAAATGTTGGAAGTATTGTCCATGGAAGCACCACCAACTATGAGCATGTTTTAAGAACCTGTCACGAAGAGCATCAACACCTAGACCATTTGAGTGCACGAAATCAATGAACTCATTCGTGACTACACTTTGCAAATCAGGATTAGGGAAGAGTCTCATGAATGCTGCCTTGTAACCTTCAACCGCTTCAAAATCTCTATATGGAGAAAACCTTCTTGGCATTGAAAGAATCTGACTACTGTAGTATTTTGGAGTCAATGCAAAGGCAAGAAGGTGTAATGGAGTTGTCATTTTGTTCCATCTTTCTTCAACAATTGTTTGCACTTGTTTGAAGAAAGTCTCTTTAGGGTCTTGCTCTTTCGCATTTATGATGCATTTGATCTTCTCAAACATCGAGTCTATACCATCATATATCTCTCCAATGCATGGCTTGTCCATGTCAGTATAGCGAATCATACTCAAAATGGGCTTGGTGAAGCTAAGGAGATACTCTACGTGATCCCACCATGAGTTATCTAATGTCATGTTCTTAATTTTTGTTGCTCTTTCAGTGTTGCTTTGCCTCCATACAGACCAATTGTTGCTAATCACCATGCTAGAAAGTGCCTCTCTAACTTTCACAAGTCGTCTCAAGACGATTGTGTTAGAGGCAAAGTGGGTCTCTGCAACCTATTGCAAATTAAAAAAAATAATTAAAATTTAAAAATAAACTTTAAAGGAGAATTTAAATTAGAATACACAATCAAATTATGAAAGTCAGAAAATGTAAATATTACTTCACTTACCTTCAATAGCTCCAATTTTGAAAATGATCTAAAGATCCCTTAAGAGAAGTGGTGGTTGGTAACGGACATCTAAATGTCCTTAGCCTCAGCATACAATTCTTTGATCCATGCAATTTTATTCCAAATCTTTTGCAGCATAAGATTGAGTGAATAGACAACAGAAGGTGTCCAAAAGATATGTGAATATCTTTCCTCAACCAACAACCCTGTAGCTCTACAATTCTTGGCATTGTCCGTTACAATTTGAACAACGTTGCGGGCTCCCACTTGGTCAATGGCTGCAATGAGAATATTAGCAATAAATTGTCCATCTTTTACTTGCCCTTCACAATCCACGACTTTCAAAAACATCTTTGACATTGCTATGACATTGATCAAAGGCTGATTTTTTGAGTCCTTCCAACCATCCGAAACAGTGGACACACCTGCCTCAACCCATGATTCTCTTATGGGCTTCAATGAATGTTCAACCAACGAAACCTCCTTTTCTAGTAAGGTGCCACACACCTTCTCATAACCTAGGCCCTTGTACCCTTTTGGAGCTTGATTAACCATTCTCAACATCTCTTTCCAATTTGGAGAACGAACAACATTAAAAGCTATTCCGTGGGCATATATGCATCTTGCTACATTTTGGTCTGTAGTGGCTCTACTCTCATTTTGAAATGCAAGTTCCAAAGGCCCCTTTGTTCTCTTGTTTGCAATAGATTGTGCACTTTGAGCTTGAGAATCTGGAGTGGCCATAAATGGGTGGTCTTCTACCACAATATTGAGATTAGATGGGGGCTGCATTCCCTTTGATTTTTTTTTTAATAAAGGGTGATTTCCTTTTTAGGCTTGCCGTTCATTTGCTGCTTCTTGCTCCATAATATATTTTACAACTGTCTTAAGTGGAATAGGTACATTGTCTTTTCTAGGGCAAGGCTTGATGCCTTTTCTAGTTATGCCACACAAATGTGCTTTCACCCTAAAATATGAACTAGAATATTGAACATCATATCCATTGCATTTCTAAATGTAACTACCACCACCTGGAACTGGTCTTATCATTTCATCATACTTCCATATAGGAGAATTTGGATCTGTTTTGAACTTTGGTTTAGTTGCAGAGCTGCAGGTAGAACCAATTGATATGGTGATTCCTATGGCAATTTGTTTTGCAAACAACACATTCAAAATTTGAAATTTCAAAACAAAAACAAAAAACTTGAAAACAAAGTATTGATTTATAAAACCTAGCTCTTTTGAATATTGCATACATTCATAGCAGAATGGAAAAACATACATAAATCATAAAATGAAACAAAACAAAGTTTCAGGTTTGTAAAACAAAAAAATGGATGAAAAAACTAAAAAAAAAAGAGAAAAACGTACCTCTTTGCAAAAATATCCTTCAACAATCTTTGTGGCAGCCAATGAACAGTTGCAAATCTGTAGGAATGGCAATGCAATTGTTTGTAGAAGCCTCAATGATCTATCTTCAACTCCTTTTGTCAATACAAGAAGTAAAAATGAAAACTTAGCCTCTTGGAATGAAAATGCTTGTTTGCAAAACAAATGAATAAGAATGAAGTAGGTTAGGTGTTTAAAGTGATTTAGAGGTCACTTTTAGGGTTTCCTTGGGTGTGGGTGAAAGTCAAACTGTATAAAACAATAAAAAGTGCTGAAAAAAACACTTGATGGTCGCTTAGCCACGTGGGTTCGTGTGATGAACCCCGCTGGCTCACAACTTAAACCCCGGTATTTTTCTTTATCTTTTTGTGTTTTTTAGTTTTTTAAAGAAAGTTTGTAGACAAAAGAGAAGGGGCGCATCATATAAAAAGCTCATAAAATGTAAATCTGAGCTATTTTAGGTGAAATGGAATTACAGAAAGTAATAATCAACCTCAACAATGAATTTACAACTCATGAATGTACCCGAAATGCTCCAGTTTATTTTATTAAGAAAATAAGTCAACTTGCCAGCCAAGAATGGTGAAAATTGGCAAATATGGACGCCTGGCCTCCAGAAATGACTTCTCCCACTCTGAAACAGGATACAAAGGGCTAATAGGAGTAGCCGCCAAGAATGAAGCACAAACATGAACAAAAGAGAAGGCGTTTTAGCTACAAGCTTCACACGCCAAACCTCCAGGAAGGCACAAATCCCAAGGCAAATGGTACGGCCAAAGGAAGAAACCAAAGGAACAAAGCTGAAAGTTGAGATCTGTTGAAGATTACGTCTCTGGTGAAGAAACCCCCTTCCTTATTGCAAACAAGTAAAAACTGAATAATAAAACTCTGATTGTAGCATGTAGAACCTCTGAATGAAGCCCTCACAGTTGCACTAATTTGACTGGTCTCTCACAGTCTCAAAAATGCTCAACATTGAAGAGATCTCGTTCTCCAATGGAAGATTTGCTCAAAACCTTGATCACAGAGAATAGCACAGAAGGAAACCAAAGGCAAAGTCGAAATAATCAATCATAGAGTTTCTCATTGCCAAAATGCCTTATATCCCAAAAGGCACGACTTTCAAGAAAGTGACGCTAGTTGCAATCATTTAAATATTTTAAATCATATTTAAATCACTTTTTCAATAGTTTCAAGTTAAATACTTGGGTGCCCACTTCTATGCATAAGCAAGGTTACCCCAAGTTTTCGGACGGGACGTTAGGGATGGCGGATGAGTCCCCAAGTTTCCGATTTTGAGGCCAAATTTAGGGACGAAGGGACAACTATATAAAATATAGGGAAAATTTAAAAAATATAGGGAAATTTTAAATGTTCAATAGATAACATGGATAAGGCATGCATAATATACATTATAGAACATTCACATATAACATTTGTGTTCAAGTTGATATGGTTTATTGGGTATGCATTGATCTTAATGAATAAGTTAGAATTTATTCAATGGAAAGCTTGATTTTGAACTAAGAAAACAGATACTCTGATGATAATTTTTTTGTTTATTGATAACTGGAACAAGGGAGTGCAGCCTTCTGAGAATGATAGTGAGTTGCATTAGGCAAATAATCTGCACAGTTACCATGTTATTGTTTTGCATGATCAGATGTCCCAAGGCCCGCTATGTATCATCTTCACAATAGAGTAAGACTTGTGAGACTTATTTATGAGGCACAGTAGCATTGAGAACAAGCACTGAGTGTTGGGTTATTCACTGGAATTCATCTTGGCACCTCAGTACATAAACCAATATTGATTCTTGAATAATTGTATCAGTTACACTTATCCAAAGTTTCAAGACAACAAGCAGTGGCACCAATTTATTTAATGGGTGGACATAATTAAGTTCACACTCCCTTGCTATGAAAATGTGTTTTATGTTTTGTTTTGACCATGCTTTGATGCGGGGCACGGTTGACCATCCTAGGGACGCCAGGGGACTTCTAGGATGGCTAACTGTCCTGAGGACAGCCAGGGGACTCCTAGAAGTCCCTGGCCGTCCCCTAAGTCCTCGGCCGTCCTCGAGACTGGTTAGTCAGTCCCCTTGTTGTCCCCCGCTTCGCTGACGCCCTAAAAATTTTGCAAAAGGGGGATTCCCTCCGCCCCTTGCCGCCGTCCCCAATACTCGGGATGTGGGGATTTTTTTGGGGGCGTGTCCTAGGTATCCTCACATAAGTGATTTAATTTTAAATCACTTTTATGAAATATTTAAGTGATATAATATGTATAAAGTCAATTTGACTTTATAATAAAGCATTAAGTTAAATAATTAACTCAAATCACTTAAAAATCCATAACTCTCTCAAAACTCCATATAATTCTGTGCTGTCAGAAGCTGTCAACTCCTGAACTGCCAAGGCCTGCAGTGAGCCAATCACTGAACTCTGAAAATGAGAACGACCAACTCCTCTAGAAAATACCACTGATCCTCTAACCAATCCAGTTAGCCCACAAGGGTCCAAGAAATAGGCTAACACACTGTTCCCGAGAACTAACTAGAGCGGGGACATCACAGTTCGCGTTGGATTTGCTTGGGTTCACTCGAGTTCTGCATGGGCGAATCTGACTAAGGAATGCCGAATCCTGGCCGAACCCATAGGTGAATTGAACCAGGATCTAGATCCGAAGCGAATTTGAAATCGTACCCGACCTTCCAGAGGCGAATCCGGTAACTTAGGTGTTTTTTGATGACGTCTTGATATATAGTAAGACATGGGAGGATCACCTCAGGCACATTGATGAGTTGTTGGGCGTTATGGAGGCACAATCCCTGTTTGCGAAGGCTTCCAAATGTGAATTTGGAATGATAGAGATGTCATAGTTGGGACATGTGATTGGTGTTGGTGGTGTGAAGGTGCACTTGGAGAAGATACAATCCATTCTTGCTTGGGCACCATCGAGGATCATTTCTTAATTGAGGGGTTTTCTAGTGTAATGCAGTTATTACAGGAGATTTGTCAACAAGTTTACTCATTTGGCTGCACCTCTTACATATCTCACTAAGAAGGGTGTGTTTAGATGTTCGGATGAGGCTCATATTACATTTGAGAGGCTCAAGTAGGTGAAGAGCTCTTTCCAGTTTGAGTTTTACTAGATTTGTCTCACTTGTTTGTGCTAGAGTGTGATGCATCAGGCAAAGGGATAGGCACTGTACTTATGTAGAACATGCATACCATAGCCTATGAGAGTAGGAAGTTGAGAGATGTAGAGCAGTTATATTCAACCTAAGACAAAGAAATGCTTGCCATCATGCATTCATTGGCAAAGTTTAGACAACACCTGGTGGGTGGAAAATTTATGGTCAAAATGCATCACAATAGTCTGAAATACTTTGTAGAGCAAAAGGACTTGAATGAACGACAACAAAAGTTGGTGAGTAAGATTTAGGCGTATGATTTTGATATCAAATATGTTAAGGGGAAGAAGATTATTTAAAGCAGATGCACTTTCGAGGAGACCCACACTTTGCTCTATGTCTCAGATTTTAGCAGATTGGAAGGCTCACCTTGTGGTTGATTATTTCAAGAATACATTTGCATGCAAGCTCATTGACGACAAGTTTTAGGATGACAAATATAAGGTAGTTGATGATGTGATATATACAAGGACATAATATATTTGGTACTTGAACCTAAGATGTTTTTGGTACTTGAATCTAAGATGAAGAGTAAGATATTGAGAACTATTCATGATACACCTCTAGCAGGACATCTCGGGTTTTTCAGAACGTATAGGCTGATTAGGGAGAGATTCTCATGGAAGGGTCTCAAGAGTGATGACTTGCGACATGTCAGAGAGTGTATGACTTGTTAGCAGAACAAGTATGAGCATCCTTTTCCCGTAGGATTACTTTAGCCATTGCCTATTCCTAAGTAGAAGTGGGATTGTATATCAATGGACTTTATCACTAGTCTTACGAAAGTCCAAAGCAGAGATTGCATATATGTAGTGGTTGACAGATTGACAAAGTACGCACATTTCTTTGCTATTTCCTCTGATTATAAGGCACCTCCAGTTGCAGATTTGTTCTTTAGAAAGGTGTTCAAACTTCACGGGCTTTTGAAGAACATTGTCAGTGATTGGGACAATAGATTTCTTAGTGTGTTTTGGTAGGAGCTATTCAGATTGGCTAGTACCGAGTTGTCCCCAAGCACAACCATAGACAAACAAACATACAAAGACTGTAAATAAGTGGGTGAAAGGGTATCCATGCAATTATGTAGCGAGGCAGAAAAAGGCTTGAATTAGATGGCTATACTTAGGGGAGCATTGTTATAAATTATAATACTACACATCACATGTCAGTAGGCATGCCACCATTCAGGGCCTTGCAAGGATATGATGTTTTGTAGACTTAGCATTTGACAATAGTAGAGCTCCCAAGGCAAGAGAGTTAATGTAGGATAGCAAGGATATCCTTAAGTCACTTAAGGAAAATTTACATCGTGCTTAAAATCAGTAGAAGAAATGTAGATAAGCACAGGATTGAGAGGACTTTTGAGGTTTGTGATTTAGTTTTTTTTGTGCCTACAGCCATACGGGTAGTCTACATTGAAAAGGAGTGGTGCAAAAAAGCTGAAACCTCGGTTCTATGGCCCCTACAAGATTATGAGGAGAGTTTGGGAGGTTGCATATGAGCTAGAATTGCTTGAAGCTGGCAAAATTCATAATGTGTTTCATGTATCTTGCCTCAAAAGGGCGATTGGGCAAAACACTAATCCATCTTTGGAGCTTCCACCATTAGATGAAGAGGATAAATTGATCTTAGATTAATCAAATGGAGAGATTTGGCTCTTGAAGATGCTACGTGTGAAGGAGAATAGATACTGCAACATCCGGGTTTGCAATTGCTTGAGGGCAAGCAATATCGGGAAGGGAGGATTGTAATGTCCTCGTTTTTCGAGTGATCACACAATGTAGTCCACTAGCTTATTTTATTCCCATAAGCTAAGGTGGAGAATTTGAGGGGATAATTTAATTAATTAAATATTAAATTGTCTTAAGTCACTTTTTGGACATTTATCTTTAATTAATTAGTTTATTTATTGGAGTGACTTTTATTAAATGCTTTGATAAAAAGTTCAATAAAAGTCACTTTGGAAAAGAAAAATATATTCAAAATCAAAAGGTGGTGAAGGGAATTTATTTTGATCATTTGGAAATTATTACGGGAAGAATTGGGAGAGCTTGTTCTATAGGTTCCAGAAGCTTGAGGACAAAAACCCTTGGGTTTCATGGTGGATTGGACGAAAACCCAATACCATCGGATGTTGGATTCACTCAAAATTCACACAGAGCTTCATCGATTTGTTTGATGGATTTCAAAATTTGTGAAGGCTTTTAAAAGAAAAATTTCAAGGATTTGAAGTGTGAAATATTGGAGTAGTGGCAGAGGTAAATATTGATCTTGGAAGGATTAAATATTATTAACTAGACCATGTCTAAAGTCAATCTGTTGTAGACTGTCCAACTAGTAAAGAAATTAATTTGTTTCCGGTTATCATTGAGAGGGATTCAATTATCTTGAGCCGTTGCTACTATTTCAATGACAATGAGACAATTGTCCTAATCTTGTGTCTTGTAGAGGAATCACGGCTAATAAAAGGATGCCACGTCATAATGAGACTTCACGGGAAGTTTGAAATTGTTTGGGTTGGTATTTAAATCCCACATAGGCATTGGTTGGTCATCACAATTTCATCCTTGAAGAATTGAGGGTGCTTTATCTCATTCCCTCTAGCCACCACTCCATGGTCATGACTGCATGGAATTTCTAGGAGATGGCGACATTGAATTGAAATAAATTATTGAGATCTTGAAGTGTTTGCTGGAATGCCACCGTATATGGTCTCACAATATTATAGTTGGAAGTTGACATGGATTATATGTATTAAAAATATGAATGCATACAAAAGGCCGAATAGCAGCAGGAGCTTGTAAAAGAGACCATTGAAGACTCCCATACTAGCAGAATTAAATCTGAAGCATTTATTTATCAGCAGCATATTGAGGCTACAACCCACATAAGGAGTATCAGCATGCCTTGAGCAACTTAACTCTTCCTAATTTTGATGGTAGTGGGAAAAGCACGACATGTGCTTGGATACATAAATTGGATACATTTTTGACTCTCAAACCCATGCCACATGTAGAGGCAATTAAGTTTGCAACTTTACATTTGGAGCAACCAGCATATGATTGGTGGCATCATGGGTTGGTGACACAAAATCATGCATTAATTGAGTCCTATGATGAGTTCAACAACAAATTGATTGCTAGATTTGATCGGAAGGATGTGATGGTACTTGTAAAATTTTACCTTTTGGTATTCTCATGTGTTTCTAATGTTTGGTAAAAGGTCATTTTATAAGGGTGTCTATAAACTTTTATTAGGGTTTTCTGCAAAAAACCCTAAGCCATGGAAAAACCCTTGAACATTGGTTCTAATTTCACATTGACTGCTTGCCTCGATTATTTGGTCCTTTAAGTTATAATCTTGTGGCCTTTGTTTCGTACTTTTATCGGCTCCCTTTCCTAGTGCACTGAATATTCCTGTTATCGTCATGTGTTTTTAAAGATTTTTAAAAATTTTGCGCTTTACATGGTCCCACAAGATACATGGCGTCATTTTGCATAGTCTCTTACATTTGTAGACGCATGTCATGTTATTATACTCTTCTTGCGAGCTTGTGAAATGGTCTTTTATTCCTCGATGTAGTTGACGTGTATGGGTCGTAAGCCAATTAAATCATGGGTCTTCTTTTCACAACAAGATGTAGAGATGTATTTGTCATGTACCCGAATCTTAAAGGGTTCCTAAATTGGCTTAATCCTAACCTCTTGTATTCCTCAGTTTACAATGAAAAGGAGACACCCACAGCTCAAAAGGGCGCTCTTCTGGTCCACTCCAATGACCATAGGATGCTCTTAAGTTTCAAGTGAAAAGTGATGAGAAGAAAAGGATGTATTGTTTATCTTGGGAAGTAGTTGCATGGTTTGTGTCATCTGTCTCAAATTCCTGTTCATACCATGCATAATCTGAACCAAACACGGGAAACATTTTTCTATTTCCTGTTTTTTTATCTCTTTCACCTCTTTGCTGATATGAGTACATTCTGAATTTGCTGTTATAGGTTTATAAGTTTACAGAATCACAGCTTCACATCTGAAATGAACATTTGCTAAATAAATGGCCCAGTAGATGGTTGCAATTGTAAAAGCTATTAATCTATGTCTTTCATTTGTTTATCAAACAAATGCTTTGGAAAATAGTAAATTTATAAACAAATTAAAACAACCCAAAATCATCAATCACATTTCCAATATACAAGCCACCAAAGATTTCAGGTGTGGTTTCCCCAATCAGGGTTGAGATTTGGCTAATTTTCCCCATTACCTGAAAATTCTTTGAGATCTAAACAGAAATTGCAACCTTTATTTAAAGATTTTTAAAATTAGAAGGCTGTCCAATCTTGCATGCACACAAATTAAATAGATTTTCTGTATAAAATTTCATTTATATGTTTTGTGGTATTTTAATGAGCTTCATATAGTTAAGGAGTTAGAGTTATATTTAAAGCACTTTCATTGCTGTTTTGACATGGTTGGAAGCAAATGATATTGCTTCTGTATATGTAATGGGCATTAAGTCAATGCTAATGAATATTTTAGCTGCTATTATTTTAATCCTTTGTACAAGAGGATTCAAAGTCCATTAAAATCTAGGTAAATTTGTTTGATGACTTTTAAAAACTGAAGTGCATTTCAAGCGATGAGTATGTTTTTAATGTAACAGTCAAATATGTTTAACTTTAAAATCATAAAAAATAGTTGGGACATGTGTCAAGTCTCATGCCTCTTCTCAATAGTGAATATAAGTTAATCTGCAATTTATTAAGTGCCGGTGCAGATAGATCGTATACTTTTTGCATGAAGAAATATAAGTCCTTATTACGTGTCTTTCTGCACTTCAATGGATCTTACCTTTCTGAAATGTCAAAATTTCATGTTTTGTTTTCAGGTACGTTCGACATTGGCATCTCTAGAAGGAATTGTTCCTCCCACGCATGGATTGACGATTGGTGCTACAGGAATGAGGGATGTGTGGCTATCCATGGAACATCAGTCAATTCTATGGTGCAATCAGTTGGTTATACAGGTAAAACTAGACCATTTGCTGTCAAAAGTGAAGATTTGTTCTGTGTCATCAACTGGGCTCTTTATAGTATCAATCAGTCATGCAATATATTGTTCTGTTATTGCAGGTTGCACATGCAATGCTTCATTTAATTGACCAGAATACAGGTCAACCATTATCAAGCACACAAAAGAGGCTAGCAGTATTTATCTCAACTCTTCGTAGTGGAATACCTCAAAATTTTGGTTGGATGAGCAGCGTGCAATTACAACATTATGCTAAACATTTACCGATCACAATAGAAGAGCTGGGTGTTTTAGGTATGATTACACCAAATTCACAAGCATTATTTACAAAAAGATTTTAAGAGAAATTTGAATTGAAATGAGTAAATAGAACAAGGTAAAGAACTAATGGTGAGACCACCGAGAATTTTAAGAAAATGTGAGTTTGAAAGAAGCATATTTATGGGGGAGTGAGGGGGGAGGAGGGAAGGAGGGACCAAGAAAAATTAAATCAAAAGGCAAAGGATCCCATCCAGTTTGACATCCATAGAAGACACTTCCAAATTTTCATGAATGTGGAATAGTTGTGAAGCTAAAAACAAGTCCCCATCTGATTATAACCCAGTAGTAATATTGATGGCAGTTACAATGCAGGTATTTTTTTTTCTAAAATATGAATTATCAGTGGACCTCTGGGTATCAGATTATGCTATCACTCAAGACAGCTAAGCCAGAGAACATATTCAGATCTGGGAGCCCCAAACCATGGAGAATGACATGGCAGTTCGCAGGAACATTCTACATTACTCCATTGGTGTAATGCAGATACTACCATGATATATCAAAGGTTTAGTCATGTGCAACAGATACAACTGTCAAAGAAAAAGCCAGGATAGAAAAGATAGATCTTCTCCTTCTTCAGGAAAACACCAAATATGAATTTGTGAGAAAAATAAAATAAGTTGGAGCGGCAAGCAGAAAATATTCTACCCCAAGAATCAGACTATGGTTGTCTGGGATCCTGTTGAGTATGTCCACTTATGTTGGGGCATCAGATCAATATTTTAAATTAGCTCCTCATGGACTTGAACATGTATCATTCTTCAAGAAGTCACTATAATAACACTTTTGTTACACCTACCCCCCTGCTAGATACTTCCTATGTGGGTGGTTTAAATTCTCAGGGTGATATTTGTATCACACTGTAACAAAGTGTTAACATCTCAGGCAAGATGACCACAGAAAATGAGGCTATGGGGATCCTAGGATGAAACAACATTCAGCCATTCACCAACATTAACAATTTCAAATTCATCCTTTTTTCGCTAATTTGAATTCAAGTGTTAATGCAAATTCAAATTGAGGATAGCATCTGTACAATCTATTCTAATGCTGCTTTGGCTAGGGTCAAGTCTGGATTTGATTATTTATTGCTCGAAAGCAATTGCAGATTCACTGGCAGGTTTGAATAAAGAGCAACCCAAACGTATCATCCCCTTGAGTTTATCAGAAATATGGACAGAGGTATACAGAAGCTAGAATAATAAACAAGTAATACATACTTCCTACTTGCATTCAAATACATAATACATATTTATAGGATTTTCATATCCTATTATTTAGGAAAGAATATTCCTAAATAAGCTGAGTTGTTTTAACAACTCAACACACAACCATTAATTAAATAACCTATTAAACAAACTATGTAACTAATAATTCTAACAAATATGTGAACACTAACAATAGTTTTCCCAACATTCCCCCCCTTACTGTGAACATGGTAAGAACTCACACTCCACCTGCAGTAAGCCCAACTCTTTAGGCTCATGATCTTGATTCAAACGAAAGGCACCTCCCATCAACCTTTCGTGGTTTTCACATAGGCTTATCACAAACCTGGACATGAACAGGAACCCACCAACTGTCTACCTCGTGTGATTTTCTGGATCCTCCCACAAACCTTTTCAAGATCCATGAACTGCATTACACTAGTGCTTTTGTTCATTACAATATTTTACACTGGGGGATTGCATAAGAAACACACATAGAAAATGAAATGCCACCAGAGTTGATAAGCGTCCCCATCGTTGGTGACTGACGAGAGGATGCTGATTGTCCTCCAACCTCCGATGCCTCCTGTAGTAACACTTCGTGCCCTTGTTTTCAATGCCAATTTTTTTGTTTTGTGTGTTTGCTGATTTGTAAAGGTTTTCTGTTTTTTTGTTGTTTTTGCAATGCTTATATGAAGAAATAGAAATGCATAACATAAAGAAATGTAGACAACTATGATAATAGATCCTCCAATATATGTTTATTTGATCAATATTCAACAGAGCAAGGCAAATACAAGCATACCCAAAATAAATAAATGACATGCAACTGCTGTTCTTCACTTCCAGCCAAAAAAACAAATCATAAACAGGTTTAGATCTCCTTCGAATGGCTGCCTTTTTGATCACCGAATGTATGGCTGCAATCCCTATGCCTTGGCGCCCCCTTTTGTGATTTTTATTTATTTTTTGAAGCTTCAAGAACCAAAATCGCCCCTCTTCATGAGGCTGACCCCTGCTGCAATA
>VDFB02390769.1:48817-61381 GCA_007258455.2 Sequoia sempervirens | reverse complement strand
AAGTTATAACATTAAAATATAACCTTTTAATTAATTAATGTTATTTGAGCCAAATAACATTAATAACTTCTTAAATTCATCATTTCTCAACACGCCATCAGAACTGGGGACTCATCTGATAATTCTCCATCCGATCACATGCCTTACTAAAAATAGTAAGGATCCCATTCTGTCCCTGTCCGACCTACTATAAATAGTAAGTTGAGCCAACTGAGTCTTGGAAGCCTTGAATGAAAGCCAAAGTTGATCCACACTGAACACTGGAGTGATACAATCCTTAGAAGACCCCCTAATCCTCTTCATTAGCCTACGAGGGTCATGATGATAGGCTAATCTACTGAATGTGGATGTCTCACTTTGGAGGGGACATTACACCTCCATCCTCCAATTTTGAAGTTATCTAAAGCACATATTCTTCATCACTAGGACATGATAGCTCTTCATCCTTCGCATGGTTTTCCCACTCAGTTTCTTCAGCTAAGGAAGCATGATGATCCAATTTATCATCTAATAGATCTTGTGCCCTCTTCTTGCAATTCAAGATTACATGTCCCATTTCATTACAATAGAAACATTTAATTTTTCCTTTTGAAGGAATAGTCTGAGATTTGTACTTTCCTTTTCTTGCTTTGTTTTGTACAAATAAGACCTCTTAGATTCAGAGTCTTCATTATGGTCAAGTAGAGTAGATATTACTCTTTCAAGACTAATGGTTACCTTGCTTAGTGTAAACACCATCTCAGACATACTTTTAGGCAAACTATTCCGAAGAATTGCTTTGGCATCATCATCTTTTACTTTCTCATTAATCCCAGCTAGCTGATTTAGGAGAGAGTGAAACTTACTGATATGATCTGCCATTGTTGTACCTTTTTCCATCTTTAGTCCATACAATCTCTGCTTCAATGTTGTCTTGGCACTTTTTGCTTCAGATCCGAAAAGCTTGTTTAATGATTCCCAAATTTCTTTTGCCAACTTTGCAAAATCCACATGGTGTAAATATGCTTTTGATAAGCCAAGACTAATAGTTCCCAAAGCTTTCTGATTTTTTATATTCCACTTAGCAAGTTCACCTCCATCAGTTGGTGTTACTGAATTCGGTTTGACGACATCCCAAAGATCTTTTTCAATCAAGTGTAACTGCATCTGTATCTGCCAAGTATGAAAGTCTCTTCCTTCAAACTTCTTAATGAAAGTTAATTTGTGCATGATTACTCTTTTAATCAAAGGTGTCGGGCTCAACCAATAATGCACCTTGACAATAAAAAATACTACAAGCTTAACTCAAACTATAAATAATACTCACTGCTGGAATGCTCCTATAATGCCAAAATACATAAGAAAACATCGATAAGTAATAAAGTGTAGCCCTCATACATCACCTGTGAACAATATGAACGCGAGCCAAAGAGATTTGCTATCAAAGCAAAATATTGTTGACGTAGAGGCCGTGATTGGAGAAGTACAACTTCTTTCAGAGATCAGATCACAAACTGCTAGTGAAATAATCATCCACTAGCTTAGAAGCAACACCGGTCTCCACAAATCGGTTGAAGCAGCCACAGTTTGTGAATGTAGAGCTGACTTGCCTCAAGCCTGAAAAATTCTTGAATGTGATGCACAAAATCATAAACTTTCCAAATAGAATCCGGTCCTAACAAGGATTAATGCGCCTCAGTCAATCGAACATGAAGCCAAGCTACAGGCTATGGAGGCAATGTATTAGCTGTTGAAAGATATGGCCTTTATCAAAACAAGGAAACCAATGATGGATATGCTCAATTGGCAATGAGAACTGTGAAAGCTATGCCAGGACTTGATCTTTAGATGACATTGTGAAAAAATTGCCAGATATCAAACTCAATAATGGATCTGACCAGTATTATATGCCTCGAGGATAAATAAGAAGTCGTATTTGGTCTCTTATACCGCCGCCTTGCTCACTCAGGTCGAACACCTCTAATGCCGATCTAAAATGAATTGCTGATGTCGATGCCAATGTGCCACTAGAGACAATCCACCAATCAATGCAAGGTTTCCATAGGCCAAAATAGACAGATCCACCAGTGTGATCACCCACGATCACGATCTTTCCTAATCTAATGGCACAATATATGGCCGTTCACATCATTATCACCAAAGAATAGGCACAGAATCACCCTGCTCTGATACCAGATCAGAAATATGGACAGAGGTATACAAAAGCTAGAATAATAAACAAGTAATACGTACTTCCTACTTTCATTCAATTACATAATACATATTTATAGGATTTTCATATCCTATTATTTAGGAAACAATATTCCTAAATAGGCTGAGTTGTTTTAACAACTCAACATATGACCATTAATCAAATAACCTATTAAACAAACTATGTAAGTAATAATTCTAACAAATATTTGAACACTAACAATAGTTTTCCCAACAGAGTTGACATGAGGACCAATGATGCTTCAAAAATTTCCATTTCATGGATTTCCATTCAATACGTCAGTGACTACAATTCAATGGATCCTTACATATTCAAATAGTTTATCCCAGTCAACCTCACAAACCTAAAAAAATAAAATCCAAGGCATTCTTGGGTTCCAAATAAGGAGTTTTCCTACTAAGTACTTGAGCTTCCCACTACATTGTTAACAAAGCAAAGCTATTTGAGATGAAACCCTCTCCAAAGTAAGGATAAAATTCACTAAGTGGACACACATATGGCTGACAAAAACAAGTGTTAGATATGTTTACAAATTACACCTATTATAGATTGTACACCCTTATAATGAAAATAATGTCTTTTCTACCTTTCATAGCTTAAACATTATACCAAAATGTAAAATCACACAATAACATTAATATCAATGCACACGATCGTCTCCAATGTTTCTTGAGAGTGGGCCTTCCTCTCTGTCCATGCAGGAATGATCTATTTCTATGCTTCTTTCAAAATTGTAATAACTATATTATTTATCTTTTCAATAGATTATTGCAATGCCTTATTTTTCTGCACTATTCCTACACTATTCTCTGCTCTCTGCGCTGTTTTTCTGCTAGTTTGTCTTTTCATGCCATTTCTTACATAAGAAATGATGCATATAACAAATTAACAATTTTCCAATGCTATTTGCTATTTTCACGTGTCTCCTTTTATTTTGTGGTTGAAAACTCACGATTTACAATGATCCATGAATATAAGGAGTTGGAATGTGGTTACAACAACATAATATAGAACATCAATATTATTAGTTGCAACGACAAATTACTCCTGGTTGCAACAATATAAACAATTATTTTTGGCTCCTAGCCGTTACATTTAAAGATCGGTTATAACAAAATGAACTATTATTTTAGAGAGCAAGCAACAACAAATTTTTAGCAGCCACATAGGTAAATGCAGTCCACATGCTTTATGGGCTAGAGGAAGTTTGTTTTTGTCTCCATCTTCGTTAGCAGGCTATAATATCTATTTTCCAAGGCTAGAATGACAATGCTTTTAATAAATACAATCTTATATATATAATTTTCACATTTTACCTCAAAACAATATTAAATATAAAATATCCCTTATTTATATTTAATCATATGCAATACAAAGGTGGTAAAAAGACATGATATAATATGAAAATGGAGCAAAAAGGTGGGTATTAAGGTAAATGAAAAAGGCTTGAATATGGGATAACATGTGATGCAAATGCCTCTACTCAAAAGGCCCTTCCCAATAGAGATATAAAAAAAAGTTAGAGGACATAACCAAAGTCTAGAGGTAAATCTAAATCTCCTAGAAGACTCGTGAAGAAATGTTGGAATTGTGGTAAGATTACTTATTTTAAGTTGTAGTGCAGTTTTAAAAAGGTTGGCAAAAGTAAGGCACCTAATTATGATTCTTCCATAGAAATGAAGGCCTTCACTAAAGAAGTAGGGGATATATACTTGGCATCTTCAAGTAGACACTCATGTCATGATGTATGATTGATTGACTTGGGTGTGTCCTCTCATATGACTCCCCACAAGAAGTGGTCTTGTGAATATAAAGATATAAAGGAGGTGATGTTTTCTTGGAAGACAACTTGTCATATAATGTTATAGGCTGTGGAAGAGTTAAGGTGATGGTTAAAAATCAAAGGATTACAACCCTCCTTAGGGTTCTTTATATTCCAAGTTTGGCTAAAAACTTAATGTCATTAAAGACTGATGTAGGCATGCAAGTTATATTAAAAAGATAGTTGTATGATGGATAGGGAGCAATGGTATCGGAAAGAAGAGTCTGCTGTAGAGCACTATTCAATCTTGAAAATAAGTTGGATTATAAAGTAGAGAAGTGTATCCTTATTGGGTACAATGAAGGTATAAAGGGATTAAGCTTTAGAAATCACAAATAAAGAAGATTTTCTATAGTTGTAATGTAATCTCTTGAGGTTAACAAGCACCCAAAGAAAGAATAACAACCAAGAAAGGAAGAACTAGAGCCAAAAATGTTGCATTTTGAATTTAAAAAATTATTTGTATCTAAACTCAAGTCCATAAAAGTAGGTGAATCATAAGAAGAAGAACCTCATACTCCAACCTTCAAGAGATTGTTTTGAGAAAGAAGGCGACTAGAAAGGTTTAATACACTTGATTTTCATTTTGCTTTAGTTTTATTAATTATTAGTTACTATCCTAGAATTGTAGAGGAGGCTCTTGATTTAAAGGAATCCAAATTTTGGAAGAAGGCCATGGATGAAGAAATGAAGGCCTTGGACAAAACTATGACACGAAATTTGGTTAAATTGCTTGCTGGAAGAAAACTTGTTGGTTGCAAAAAGGTGTTCAAGAAGAAATTTAGTGCAAAATGTAAAGTGAAGTATGAAACTAGCTTAGTAGCGAAGCAAAGGGACTTGACATTGGTGAGTTTGTCTCTCCTATTGCTAAGTTAAATTCTTTATTTTTGCTTGGGCTTTGGTCTTGAAGTAAAACAAATGGATGTGAAAGCAACTTTTTTATATTGGGATTGTGAAAAAGAAATCTATGTCACAACCAAATTTTTTACAATTTAAGGAATGGAGGGCCTAGTTTGCAAGTTGAAGAAGTCCCTTTATAGTCTTAAACAATCACCAAAGATGTGGCATGAAAATTTCAATACTAATGTGTTGGGACATATATCTATACAAACCAAAGCTGATCATTGTGTATATTTCAAACTAGTTGGTGATCATTTTGTTTTAGTCATATTAAATGTTGATGGTATGTTGCTAGTTGGGAATAACAAGGGAATGTATATTTCAAAGCTGATCATTGTGTATATTTCAAACTAGTTGGTGATCATTTTGTTTTAGTCGTATTATATGTTGATGGTATGTTGCTATATGTTTCTGTACCATTGTGCAAGTCAGACTAGTCTTGGAAATATATGGGAGTTGCATTGTCATAGAAGACATGGGAGCTACACTATCGTATGGGAGAATTCTAACTTCCCTCCTCTTTTATACTACTTCCTTCTATATTTGTGTGGAATGCAATGATCTCTAGATGCCATCAATCTTTTGGAAATATATGAAATCAAGATTGACTAAAACTTAAAATTGTTGTAATTTAAATAATGAGAAGATTGATTACCTCCCATTTCTTTTGCATGCGAGAACTCTCATTACTTGGTAGTTGACTAGCATCATAGTTCCATGGAGTTCCTTGATGGGGGGATGGGTTTCAAGGATGGGGGGACCAAGGGCCTTAGTTTGGGGATGGTGGCAGGGTGGTGCAAAATTGCAAATACATATAGCACTTGAAAAATTAGGTATAAAAAGATGTATAAGGAATAAGTATAAGAATTACAAATGAAACTTGGGCATACTAAGTAAACTACTAAATAGTAAACACATTGCAATGATTGCATTGAACAATAACAACAAAAATGTGAAATTTAGAATTTATATTATAATTATATTCAAAATTTCATAACAATGATTACAATGTTCAAAAATGACAAAATGGCTTGATGCTTCTAATCATCTCCAAAGTTCTTGCCAAATGCCTCATCACTAGAATTGTTGAACTCTACAAGCTCAAGCTCCTCCAAACCAATAGCAACCAACCTTGTTTGTGTAACGTCATCATCAACCTATGTTGGCTCATTTGGCCCTTCATCCCATCAAGTTGCTGGAATTTCCTTGTACATAAGTGTGTTGCGCTCAATGAGACACAAGGAACTATGTACTACCACAAGCTTCTTTACGCTCCTAGAGGTAAGCCTTTTCCTCTAAATGGAGTGGATGAAACTATAAGTAGACCAGTTCCTCTTAGCAACAAAAGAACTATAAATTTGGATCAACAAACACATGGCTAAAGAGGTAGTCAAAGAAGTAGATCCATGCATAGTCTACCACTAAATTGGGTTCTCTCGTGCAATAGTCTTCCTTTGTAAATTGGCCTTCTTTGAATATCCCCAAAAAGTGGCAAACTTTGCCCACTCAATACGAATGATGTTGGCATATGTAAAGCATACATCTTTTGAATAGGTTTCATGAACCTTCCCTTCACCTCAAAATCGTTTATAGGTGTAATTTTGTTAGGCCTTTGTACATACCACTTCGGGTTCAGTGCATAGGCAACCATGTGGAAGGGAGTGTTAAATTTCTTCCATTTGTGATGAATGATTGGTTGGATATGTTCATTGTAGAATTGCAATGTGCAAGTTTTTTGTCATACAACAACGTTCATTTGATCACGCATAGTATCAATGCAGTTGTTAACCTTTTCAAGGCTAGGTGCATTAGCATACACATATCTAATCACTCTAAGGACTGGAGCAATGATGGAGCCAATATATTTTGTATCAAGCCAAAAATCATCACTCTTCACCACCTCCTTTACTCTCTTCGCTACTTTGTCTTAGAATCAAGTCACGAATTTCATTTTGCCTTCATAATCATTAGTTGCAATGCCTCTTGCAACTCAAGCATCCTCTTGAAGAGAATGAAGTATGATGCATATTTGGCTTCTATAGGTTTCAAGAATTCCTTCTTGTAGAAATGCATGTGAAGTGTGGTGGTTGTAGATAAACATTTGTACATCTTCAACATCACTAACAATTGCTTTGATCCAACTAATTTTTCCCATGTCCTTGAGTGCATGATTTATGGCATGCACATAACAAGGAGTCCACCAAATATTTTCATAGGCTGCCTCAATCAACTTACGTGTAGCTTTGCACACATGGGCTGCATTTGTTACTACTTGAACCACATTTTGTAGCCCAACCTCCTCTATAACATCTTTAAGTTTCTCGACTTGAAAATTAGCATCCTTGTGATCATTAAACAATCAACAATTTAAGGAAATAAGGGTCCTTTGTACATATAATCATGATATTAATTAGTGGATGATGTGTAATGTCCATCCACCCATCCATGACTATGTTGCATCCACTTGTGATGCTAGTATCCTTCATTTTCTCCATTAAAATATTGATCTTGGAATAGTCTTATCCAAGATTGTTGGCTTTTAGTCTCCTTTTGTGGCATATATGATGATCTTGTGCTTATCATCTTTGCCACAACCTCCTTATAGAAAGGAGAGCAAGCACATGGAATGGAATGTCATTGACAAAGAAGAATTTGCTAATGGCATCATTTGCCTCATCCTTCACTTGCAGATTGAATAAATTTGCTAGTGGGTTTGGAGAATCACTAGTCACCTAACGTTTCCCCTTAGGCTTTGCTACCCCCGAACTAGAAGAAATTTGAATATGTACTTGTGGCCTTTGCAAAGTAGTAGAACTCTGAAGACCCCTTCCCCTTAGTGGCAAAGTAGCAGATATAGGTGCATTTTTTTCACTACCACCCCATTATTTACTTATCCTAGCCCTTTATTTGAGGTTTTTTGTCAACTTGGCACATACTTATACACCTTTGCCTTAAACATGAAGGAGGTGGGCATTAACTATGGTAATGCTGCTTTGAAATTTAAGTTTACCAAAGTGGCACTTCCATAACCTCTTGCCCTTAGATGCCCTAGCCTTTGTTTGTAACTTAGTTGCAATTTTTTTTAAAGGGAACTTTGGATTGAAGGGACCCTTATCATGTTTTTATAACATTTTTGAAGGGAAACTAATATTTGCACTCCTAGTAAAATTAGTTGTTTCAACCCTCTCTGCTTTTATACTTGGATTGTCAAGTGCATAATCATGTTCAATTTTAATTTCAACTTCAACCTCTTAGGCTCAACCTCATCCTTACTCATGGTGTGAGAACTCATACTCATAGTGACACTATAGGAAACAATAATAAAATTTATGGTTATAATTTAAAAATTAAAATTCAAACTATGCATAATACAACGGATTAAGACCACACTTTCTTTTTTGTTTTTCTTACTTTAGGTTGCATGAAGTCCAAAAACAAATAATACAAAAATAGGAATCCTTGTTCTTAACCTTTGGAAACAAAGACTTTACTTTAGTTTTATTTTATTTAGGTCACACGAAACAGAAAAGTAGAGATACACAAAATTTAAAATCCTAATTTGACAAAAAATTGATCACCTAAATAATAAAATACTGCTGTTGTAAACTTAAAAAAACTAAAATTTGATCATTATTCATTTGTAAAACTAAAATAGTGAATTTAAATTGAAATTTGTAACAATGTAAATTGTCAATCCCTAATTAATTACTAAATTTGTTAGCTTAAATTAGTAATTAGCAGTTAGTTGCTAAATCAAACAATGAAAAAAATAGTCATGAAGGAAGCCTACCTTGAGGCTTGAATAATGCTTTGAATCCTTTGATTCAATAGTGGATTGATGTCACTCTTCCTCTCACTATTTCTTAAATTTAATGCCCTCAATTGCAGTCTTTCTCACTCTTCTAGCTTGTTGCAACTTTCAACTTTGTTGTTGAAACTTGGGAGCAAGTTAGAATGAGACTTGGATGCCTATTTGTAAGTTTTTGGTGAATGTCTAGGATTTGGGTGGGGCCCATAGGCCATGATGAAATTTTGATTTATTTTGTTGTGGGGGATGCCTGGATGTGCTTGGGATGGTTTCGAGACTCCTGGGAGTCCCCTAGACATCTCAGGGATGTCATTGAGTTTCTAGGGAGTCCCCAAATGAGAGGATGTCTTGGTAATGTCCCCTCCTTGAGGGGCATATCCCAAAAATGTCCGTAGGACTTGAGTAGCAATGGTGGGATGGTGAGTGGAAGTCCTTGCATCCGAGGGTTGTCTCCCTCTCAAAAATGTGAAGATTTTAAGGGGGGACGAATCCTTATGGAACATTGACCAACATAAACTTTGTGGAGCAACCAAAAACAAAACAATTTTGATCACTGCACATGTCTTCATCACTTTTTAATAAAATGTTAGAGAGATGCTAACGACATAGAGGCTTGAGAAGATTTATGTTTCTCAACCATTTTTTAAATAACATTCCATAGAGCTTATGAACAACATAGAGGCTTGGAAAGCTTTATATTGCTCAATTATTATTATCATGCACTAAGGGTGAAATTTGCTCGGGGAGGAAGGTTTGCAGATTAGTGGCTTGATGCTTTCTAATGTCAAGAGGGTGAATTTGTTCATCTCTTGGCCAATATAACCTTAAAATGGCTCCTGTTAAGGAGGAGGTTGCTGATCCACATTTACATAGGATAGAGAAGTTATTTTCAATTTTTTTTATACTTGATTTGGTTTTTGAAACTAATTATTTTGTAATTTGGATAGAGATGTCACTTTAAAGACAACCTAACAATTATTTTTGGATTGTCACTGGGAATAGCTAAGAGCCTTGACATTGGCTTGCTATTGTGAAAGCATGAGAGCCTAAACTCTTTCTAGGTCAATTATGCACTCAATCAAAGGAAAGTGACAAATCTAAGTAACCAATTCTTTTTAATGCAACCAATTTGAATTTTACTTGTTTGAACAAGAACAAAATTCGTAGTTGTTATCTCAATTTTCGCCAACTCTTTTTAAACCTTGATTTTTTTTGAATTTTTTTTTCATTAGTTGTTGGGTTTCAATGAGATTCTAAGAACCATATCGGGTTCCGACAAGGTTATTATAACTATGCGTTAACTTGTTGTCATCAATTTGAAGTTCAGTCATAACTTAAGTTTTGCCAACCTTATCGGCTTTCAAAGAGGTTCTTAGAACCTTGTGGGAACCTGATGAGGTTCTCACAACCAAGTCCAGAGCCGACATAATTTGGATGTTGTGTTTTTGTCATGGGCTTTCATAAAGTTTGGAAAAATCGAAGACAATGAAGAAGCATTTCAAAACTTCTTGTAAGTTTCAAAACCTTTGTCGAAACCCGACAAGGTTTCCACAACCTCAAGAAAAGTCTATGAAATTTCTTTCATAGGAAATTCTAAGTTATCATCCAAGGCTTGGTCTCAATAAAGCCTTTCAGAGGATTGTGAAGGTTTCGAAACCTTTGTTAGAATCCGACAAGGTTCTCAAAACCAATGACTTTTTTGACAAAAACTTTAGAACTGTTACTTTTCAAAATTTGAAAAGTGTCAGAAATGAATGTTGAATGACAAAGCTCACATGCGCCAAATTTAAGGTGCGCCATTAATGTTTATTCACCAAATTTAAGGCTATTGGTTATAAATGCGTTCAAGGCATTATTAAGAAGCATTACGATAAGCAACTGGCAGAGAATTATTGAAGAGTGGGGAAGAAGAGATTACAGATTTCACAACATCAAATTTTGTCGCAACAATTATCATAGGCAAATTGAAGGTATTTGTTAGCTTTCTTTTACAATTCATGGTGCATTGGAGGTTGAATTGAGGTGATGCAAAGGACATAAGTGAGATATAAAAATTTGGCAAATAATTTAAATCCCTAACATAACCCTAGTCATTTCTCAGAATTTCACTTCCCTTGCGACGAAATGAAATTCAAGTACCTATGATATGAATATTTGTCAGGTTTATCTAGCGCCATCTCAAAAATTGGTGATACAATGTTGGGACATGTGAATTTGCAAGATTTTTGGGAGAGGATTGGATGAGAGAATAGATCTCCTATCACACAGAGGTTGATTGAGAGTGGTTTGCTACAAGCAGTTGCATTCCCTGTGGTGGTACAGTGCACAAACTTGTTTCTAGAGTGCATGAACCATTATAATCTGCAAACTCGTGAAGTGATAGCTAGTGACAACAGGCCAGTGGTTAGATTGATTGGCGACACTTTCAACAATTGCCTTTGATTGCCTTAGATGAATGAATTTACCGCCATTGATTACACGGTAGCTTACCAACATTTCACTGAGAAGAAATGTAATTATATCGTTGCCTGCCAATTGTTGGCAACACCTAAGAAAGGTAAGTCTCAATTGCCCAAAAATTTACATCGGTCTCACTCCACAAATGAAATTTCAGACATCATAGTCCTCCTCCATAGACTAAAAGGCAGTGAGAACGCGCACAATTTTGAGTGGATGTACTTGTTTATTATCCTGATAATTCATGGGCAACAGTTCATTGATTGGGGCAATTTAATTAGTAACCGAATCCATTTGGAAGTCACCCACTTCCAATTACACTAGGCTTTCTATATGTCCTATCTTTTCTATTGCATCGCTTGCACAAGGACTTGGCTAGGACTTCGCGTAGTAGGTGTTCTTGATGACTCCATTCAGATTTATGATTACTACACTCAGTTGTAGTTGGAAAGAGGATATAGGAGTTTTGGAAGGGTGAATGATGCCTTTACCACGAGGGTGGTAAGAGAGATCCAAGGGGATATTGGCTTGAGAATAATCCCTGAAGTCGCCCAACTGATTAATAACTATGGGAGCTATTTCATTCAATTTCAAAGGTTTACTTATATAAGAGTTGAAGGGTTTGATGGATTGCCCTATAAGTTGCCAATGACAAATTTGTTCTCATTGAAATATGCAAACAAGTAGCTGAAGCGAATAAGAGGTGTCAAGAGAGAAAGAAGGCAGGTATTCCTTTTCCCATGGGCCTTTTGCATGGTCACTGCAATTCTATGTTTGACACCCTAAATATTGAAAAGGATGTAGTCAAATTCACCATGCAGTTCTATGAAAGAAGGTTCCCATTTGATAGCCAAAACTTTGTTGGAAATAACTTGCAGTCGGGCCCAAGCTTCTATCATATTCCAGATTTAGAAGATTATTGGGTAGATTGTGTAGATGAATATGAGGTAAGGAGAAGAGGATGGATGAGATTGTCTCTAGGACAAGTTATGACTTTCAGATTAAATTGGTATATCCAAGATCTCGAAGATGATGAATTTGATCTAGTGGATCCCATTTTCACAAACCGCATACAAAGCCAATCCATCCTACCCATAGAATGGAGTGTTAAAGAAATTGAAACCATTGAGGCTAAGATTGCAATAGTGCTCAAATGAACAGAGGAATGGGTGATGAAAAAGAGGGTTGAAAAGCAAAACCCTACTCCTTAGCAAGCTAAGGGAACTACAAAACAAGTGGAGAGTAGTTAGAGAAGGTCTCCATCACCTCAACAAATGAAATCCACAACACAACAAGCTACCTCTGGAGATAGTGGAGACAATGGTGAAGATCCTCCAAGAAGGGGAAGTTTGGAAAGGGCTTGTG
>VDFB02390769.1:0-45391 GCA_007258455.2 Sequoia sempervirens | reverse complement strand
TTGCTACAAGCAGTTGCATTCCCTGTGGTGGTACAGTGCACAAACTTGTTTCTAGAGTGCATGAACCATTATAATCTGCAAACTCGTGAAGTGATAGCTAGTGACAACAGGCCAGTGGTTAGATTGATTGGCGACACTTTCAACAATTGCCTTTGATTGCCTTAGATGAATGAATTTACCGCCATTGATTACACGGTAGCTTACCAACATTTCACTGAGAAGAAATGTAATTATATCGTTGCCTGCCAATTGTTGGCAACACCTAAGAAAGGTAAGTCTCAATTGCCCAAAAATTTACATCGGTCTCACTCCACAAATGAAATTTCAGACATCATAGTCCTCCTCCATAGACTAAAAGGCAGTGAGAACGCGCACAATTTTGAGTGGATGTACTTGTTTATTATCCTGATAATTCATGGGCAACAGTTCATTGATTGGGGCAATTTAATTAGTAACCGAATCCATTTGGAAGTCACCCACTTCCAATTACACTAGACTTTCTATATGTCCTATCTTTTCTATGGCATCGCTCGCACAAGGACTTGGCTAGGACTTCGCGTAGTAGGTGTTCTTGATGACTCCATTCAGATTTATGATTACTACACTCAGTTGTAGTTGGAAAGAGGATATAGGAGTTTTAGAAGGGTGAATGATGCCTTTACCACGAGGGTGGTAAGAGAGATCCAAGGGGATATTGGCTTGAGAATAATCCCTGAAGTCGCCCAACTGATTAATAACTATGGGAGCTATTTCATTCAATTTCAAAGGTTTACTTATATAAGAGTTGAAGGGTTTGATGGATTGCCCTATAAGTTGCCAATGACAAATTTGTTCTCATTGAAATATGCAAACAAGTAGCTGAAGCGAATAAGAGGTGTCAAGAGAGAAAGAAGGCAGGTATTCCTTTTCCCATGGGCCTTTTGCATGGTCACTGCAATTCTATGTTTGACACCCTAAATATTGAAAAGGATGTAGTCAAATTCACCATGCAGTTCTATGAAAGAAGGTTCCCATTTGATAGCCAAAACTTTGTTGGAAATAACTTGCAGTCGGGCCCAAGCTTCTATCATATTCCAGATTTAGAAGATTATTGGGTAGATTGTGTAGATGAATATGAGGTAAGGAGAAGAGGATGGATGAGATTGTCTCTAGGACAAGTTATGACTTTCAGATTAAATTGGTATATCCAAGATCTCGAAGATGATGAATTTGATCTAGTGGATCCCATTTTCACAAACCGCATACAAAGCCAATCCATCCTACCCATAGAATGGAGTGTTAAAGAAATTGAAACCATTGAGGCTAAGATTGCAATAGTGCTCAAATGAACAGAGGAATGGGTGATGAAAAAGAGGGTTGAAAAGCAAAACCCTACTCCTTAGCAAGCTAAGGGAACTACAGAACAAGTGGAGAGTAGTTAGAGAAGGTCTCCATCACCTCAACAAATGAAATCCACAACACAACAAGCTAC
This sequence comes from Sequoia sempervirens, assembly GCA_007258455.2. Lineage (NCBI taxonomy): Eukaryota > Viridiplantae > Streptophyta > Pinopsida > Cupressales > Cupressaceae > Sequoia > Sequoia sempervirens. Next base: position 43,920 of record VDFB02390769.1, on the reverse strand, counting down.
CTCTGGAGATAGTGGAGACAATGGTGAAGATCCTCCAAGAAGGGGAAGTTTGGAAAGGGCTTGTGAAGTATCTTCAAAAGAGGTTGCTCAAAGAGAAAAGGACAAGGAAAGATTGAAAGATTGAGTTCGTGTCAGAAGAGGCCGAAGAAGAAGCTATTCATATATCTTCTTCACCATCTCAAGTAAGTAATTCATCTTCTTCTCCGTCTCATATTCTCCTCCTCCTGATGCCCCTGAGAATCCATCCACACAAGCTGAGGAGAACCCATCTTCCTCTCCTGAGGTCAGGGTTTCTGATACACCTCCCCTCAGAAGGTCCCTTCAGTTTTCTTCTCCAAGAACTAGTAATGTTCCTACTCCATTTGTTTTATGGTTAGAACAATCTTTGTTTAAGAAAAGAAAAGTTGTTGAATTGAGTGTGCTCGATAAGGATATTGTGTCTCAATTGCTCCAGAGAACTCCACAGGTTAAAAAGCCCAAAACCACCTCTTGGTTGTTGAACGGCCCCTCTTCGGGGAATATGTATGTTGAGGTTGCTCACCCCTCAGTTTAGAAGGATGCTAGTCAAATGATTGCAAGTGATTTTAATTTTACTAGGATTAATCTGGGACCCTCTACAAGAGATGGAGATGTCCACAATTTCTAGTTGTTAGCTGCTAGGCTTGTAGAAAGGACAAAAAGGACAAGCAAACCAAAGATTAGTTAAAGTAGTTGGTTAATGCTCTAAAAAATTGTTTAAGATCCCTCGATCTTTCTGCTCAACCTACTAGCCAAATCGAAGTGGCTTTTGATCCTAGCTCAAATAGTGGAAAGGAAATGATTGATAAGATTCATGTTTATAAATCTTATGGGAAAGTCACAGAGGACTAGGCCAAAGATATCCTGGTAAGAGGAACTAAGTTCATCACAAAAATGAAGAAGATTTGCGAAGATATCGAGGCATTGAAGAAAGAGATAGACAATGAAATCGCTGCCACCAAGCATGGAGAATCTATTTGGTTTAAGATTGATAGTGACCTCAAGGAAATGATTGATTTGGGATCGGATAAACTAGTGGTTGAGCAGATTTTGCCAAATATCAAAGACGACAGATGCTTTATGTGGAAGAAAAGCATTGAGTGGAAATTCTTGTTTCTAAAGCAAAACATATTAGAACAAAGAAAATTGCTCAAAGAATGTAATCGGATGAAGGCTGACATTTAGAAGGATCTTTCAAACACGTATATTCGCCTCCGAAGGGAAGATGATTCTCAAGATGAGAATGTAGAGACACTAAAGGGAAAATTCGAAGAATTGGTCAAAAATATTTTCGACAAACAATCTTTCAATGTGGAGAGCATGAGAAGATTAAGCAATATCGACTTCACTTTATCTCATTTCAGTGGACATGCAATGACCTTCTTTGGTATGGAAGATCTGGTATGAGGAAATGAAGCTTTATGGAAATTAAGAACTAATAATGTAATTATTCCTCAACACAGCAAGATGCCTTTGATCATTAAAGTGTTCGAGACATATAGAGCCAAAAACAACACGCCATCTGCCTAGTCATCACAAGAAAAGGATGTTGATGATGCGCCACCGCAATGATATCTCTTGTCATACTATATTATTGGATTTATTTTGTAAAATAGCGTTAAAGTCCCGAGAAGTTTAAGGGATTCTTAACCTCTTCCTTTCAGTTACTTTCAAGAATAGTTACTCTTGCAATGTATATATTAGCTATGATGTTACCAAAGGAACTCTCTTAGAAATTTTTGGGAGAAAGGAAATATATAGAAGGTAATTCGAACTTGAAAGGGAGGCTGTACGTCTGTGAGCCTATAGTTTTGGATAAATGAAACAAAATCTATTATAATCTCTGTGTTGTGATTGGTTTCTTTGGTTATTGCATTTTTGTGTGAATGTGAGATCCATCTCTATTATCTAATCTCCTCAAGTTTGGAATTATCTTTAAATTGAAAAGTTTGTTAGTTTATTCTTTGCGAAATGCAATTAGTCTGTGTTTGATTGCCTTGTCACAAATTGAGTTTTTGACTGATACAGATTCATTGTTGACATTTTATAGATCTCTTTTGATTGTATTGTTTTGGCCTTTCCTGCTTTTTGGTTAAATGCATACCCATGATAGAATTTAAAAAATCAGAAAAGAATATATTTTCTTATCACACAAGGGAGTTGTACCTCCTAAAATTCAAAGGGAGATTATTTTGTTCAGAAATAGTTTACCCAATTGTTGGATAGTGATTATTTCTATTTTTGGGTGATAGAGGGAAAAGTTGAGACTTTTGATAGAGAATAATCCATTAACTAGCAATAGTCATAAACCTAGTCTCATTCATTTACCATAAATTGAAGTGTCATCTAAAGGCCTTTGATGGCAAGAACCTTACTTTTAATCCCTTTGAAATTGATGAAGCTTTAAACCTAGTCCAATCCTTCCATAAAGTTCCACAAGAACTCCAACTATCTTCAATCCTTCATTCTTTAGTTCTCTCCAATCTTCGATAACCTTTCAATCTCCACACCCAATCCTCCAAATCCATTCAATCTTCAATCCCAAACCAAATAATAACCAACTTCAACCTCCTAAACCAAATAATAACTTCCTTTTCCTAATTCTTTCCTAAAACCTAAATGGGTTTTCCTTCAACTATTCAACTTCCCTAACCAACTTAGTACTTTAATAGTTAGACTCCCAACCAAATCTAATACTTAATAATTTTCATTATGCACATTCCTCCTAATGGAACATTAGAAAAATCTACTAACACTTTTCCAATAAAGATTATATTGAGAAAATTAATTCTTTTCCATTTCTAATCATGAAATAAAACTATTTAATTCCAAAATCTAATTGCCAAAAATTAAATAAAACAAATATTTAATTTAAATTCCAATTTTGAGGATATCTAGAACATATCAATTATCCTAACTAGATAATTAATTAAACTAATTTCAAATGTCTTATGAATAAATAACCTCATAACTATTTATTTATTATCCATTATTATGTTATTTTAATTAATTAATTATTAAATCATTTGGTGCTCACACAATTGGATCATGTAGGACAACTCCAATGCTGAGACCAAGTTCACCTTCCCTTGTATTTGTACTTAGCACACGACATAGGACCTCACACGAAAACTTTAGTAGCAATTGTTAGTTAATAATATCATAGTCCCAATTAATCATGGTATGAGGAAGTAACTTATAGTACTAACCATTTGTAATGCATTAAAATAATTGTTGCAATCAAATCACAGTGAAGCGTGTATACTCAAACATCATATAATCCAAATCAAATAGCACAAAAGATGTACAATGAGGGATGCAACAAGATGCACAAGGTTTACTTGATGTCTAGGTTGAAGATATTGATTGCCAAAGATCTCCAAGTGGTTATGTGTTTAATTTGTTTGGTGGAGTAGTTATTTGGATGAGCAAGAGGTAGACAAATGTTTGGGCAGCACTCATGCATATAAGGAAGCAATTTGTTTAGCAAAGAACCCTACTACTTATCATTCTCAAGTGAAGCATATTGACGTGCAGTGACATTTTTTTAAAGAAATGGTTGAAGACAAAAAGTGTTGTTGGAGAAGGTTGATACATTGCAGAATGTTGTTGATTTATTGACAATTTTTTTTGGTATTGTGAATTTTTCTTGGTGTACGAAATCAATTGACAAAGCTATCCTTAGCAGTTTATTTATGCTTGCATGCCCCGTTATGCAAAGTATTCAATAATTGGTTGATTTGTTGGATGTATTGGATCTATAATAGAAGCAAAAATTAGGATTAAAATGTTATTAATTGCATTTAGTAGGCACTTAGCACTTGGGTTGTGCTAGATATGTGTTGTATACATCATAGAAGCAAAAAAGGGGAATACAATGTGATTAATTGCATTTATTAGTGCTGAGCGCTTGGGTTGTGCTAGATTAAATAGACACAAATGTTGGTTATTGAATAACCCGTTTTTAACATTTTGTCAAAAAAATACCATTTTTAAGGTTTAGGGTAATTTTTGCCACTCTTTCCTTGTTTTAAACCCATATAATTGAATTCCATTTACACTTGTAGTTGACCATGTCAATGCTGTGTAAATGTTATACTAGTATGGTGTATACTATGCATGTTTTACTATAGATTGCACGTTGTCTTGTTATATTGTGATTGCAATTATTCCTTTTTGCTAAATTTAAGATTCTATTAGCATTGCTTTGGTTGCATAAATTTATTGATTTTATTTCTATTCATGTGTAGAGTGGAGCTAATAACATTTGTTCTATATAGCATGTTGCTATAGTTGCTCTTGATAATCACACCTCCCACAAGCATAGCAAAGTCAATACAATGTTTGCAAATATAAAATTAAAACATAATATTAAATATTTAGCTGCCAAAGAAAACTAGGAAAGTTGCTTTTAATTAAAAATGCAGACTTGTGATAAGATTTGATTGCAAGACGTTGTAGGTAGATAGTCCCTTGGCCATGGAGATACCACCATGTGTGAGTGTTCTACTTGTCTCGAAGGGTTTTAAAATTGTGATTCCTTGAAGCTAGAAAGCTGCTAAACTCATCCATGTTAATGTCCTCTATATCTATATCTGGGAAGAGTCTAGTGATTGCAGCCGTGTATCCCTCACTAATTTCAACATCTCTATATGGTGCCACCCTCAGAGGCAAGGAAAGTATCTTTGTGTTGTAAGATCTGGGGAACAAAGAAAATGCTAGGAGATGCAAGGGTATGTCCATATCATTTCAGCAGTCAACAATGATTCTTTGCACCCTTTTAAAAATGCCTTTGTGTGGTCATCTCCTTAGCTACTATTATGACCTTTATTTTTTCTATCATGGAGTCTATGCCGTCATGTATTTTGCCCAAACATGGTCAATCCATATTGGCAAACCTGATCATACTCATGATGAGCTTAGTGAAACTCTTTAATTGCAAGATCAAAAGTGTAGCAGTACAAAGGTTAATAACACAAACAAAAATATAATGCACAACTAAAAGAGAGGAGACTTGTTTATTTGCATTAAATAAATAAATAAATTATAATAATAAACTTTGAAAGGATTTTGGACTTTCGATCCTCAGAATGAGTGAATTAGGTCCTCATAAGCATAGGTCCTAAATGCATTTAGAGTTTAATATTGTAAATATTTTCTTTTGCCAATAATTGAGTCTTCTCTCTTTTTTTTTGTGCATTATATTTTTGTTTGTGCTATTATCCTTTGTATTGTTACACTTTTGATCTTGCAATAATGCCCACCAATTATCATCTAGGACCAATAGTTTGACATTTTGGGCCCACTTTGAATTTGATTGCCATGATGCACTACAAATGTTGCTATGACCATGTCGCTTAATGCCCCTCATACCTTTCACAAGTTGTTTTTGTGCGATGTGAATGAAGTTTCAGCAAACTTATATGTTGCTAAGTTGCCGGTTCCGATACTAGTTCGGGTCCGGGTTTAGTTCACCGGTTTGGCTAAATTTTTTTGGGGGGTGGGTTTGGTTTGTTTTGGGTTCGTTAGTATATATATATATATATATATATATATAAGCATGAATTAGGATTAGAATACCACATAACATCATATAAAGAACAAAACCACCATAAACTTGAATATCATTTAAAACATGCATGATAAATATTCATTGTTCAAACTTCAAGTTCAATATTACAACACTTTTAAAAGTTCTAATCATCAAATGGATTCTCTAAATCATCAATATCAATGTCAGCATTGACATTAGATGAAGTAGGAAGACTAGATGAATCACAAGTAGTGCCAATGGCATTGCCACTAGCACTAGCATTGCGCCCATGTTGCTGTTGGATATTAGACTCCTCATATGCAATATGGTGGGAAGTGGAAGCATCCAAGTCAATATCCTCTGGCTCTATATCCCACAATTTCATCTCCCCTTCCTTGTAGGCACGTAGTATTGTGCCCATGCCGCTGTTGTGAAATAACCCTCTTACAATTTTTTCAATTTTTCACACCAATAACTTCACCCGTTAGCGTTAACAAAACTAAAACCAGCTGATAAAGTAACCCTACACCAAGAATGTACACCAAGATCCCAATGACGGGCGAGGTGTGAGCATATGGCGTTGGGGATCGTTAACAAATAACTAAAAGTTGGAAATTACAATGCTTTGCAACTCAACTACTTATTCCGCGGGAGTAGATTGACGGCTCAGTCGATCAACATTATGAGGATTACAAAATGCATGAAAGTAAAGTAATGGGCGGCTTGCCAACCCCTTCCACTTGTTCAACAGGCAATACAGAAAGTAAATGCGGAAAGTAAGACGGCCTTGTCTCTTCCACTATGAGTGGGGATTACAAGTAAAGATCATGGACGGCGAGGCTTGTCCCTTCCACTATGAGTGGGAAATACAAAGTAAAATGCAGAAATATAAGAGACTAACTTAGTACTACTGATTTCAGCCTTACAATGAGTATAACCTGCAAGTTACAATGAGATATAGCTTTCTAAATCACTCCAAAATGTCAGGAAATGAACTCCAAACAAGTACAAGCTATCCATCATTAGAAATATGGCCAAAATGACTGGAATATCAGGTCTGATATTAAATTGCAGCACACTGAAAACTCAAACCAGCAAGTGCAGATTTCACCTTTATGTTCGTAATTTCGCCAATACTTCTCTGAATGATGTGAAATTGAATGCAGATGAATCTTAGGAGGAAGGCGACCAAGCTCAAGCCCACAAACAACAACAAACACCTCAGAATATTTTATGCACACAAACCAAGGCACCTGCAGGCAAGGTACAACCTCCAAGAGAGGGCGACCAGCAAGATAAAATCCAAATCACCTCAGAAAAATCTGAAAACTTGCAAGGAGGGGCGCCTAGGGTATAAAAGAGTGTAGAGCCAACACCCATAACCAAACAAAATTCGTGCAAAGAGCTATGATCCAAAATCTGCTTTAGCTATGCTTGAACCAACAACTGCAAATCTGTAAATATCATCAAAAAACTTCAACTATGATGCTCAATCCGCAATCTCTGAATGAGAAGCAGTCTCAAACCAGCTAGGTACTATCTCTCAAGTACGAAACTGATAAGCTAAGAGGTATGCATTCCTCGAAGCAATGTGTCTAAAATCATTTCAGCAGCATTTCGTTAAGATAAACAATGGACAACTCCAAATGAAGGCCAAGTCTCTTATTTATAACTTTTCTCCTCAATTAGGGCGCCCAAAGTAAAACTCAAATTCACCTTTCAATCTTCATTTGCATTTCATTTATTCCCCCTCCTCCAAGTTGTCCAAATACAAGAGGGAGATAATACTTTATAAAGTGGCATCCAAATACTTAAGTGAAAATCATTATAACTTGTAAATAATTCACTATTAGGCATCCATAAAGATTTAAGTGAAATATTTAATAAAAACTCAAATGTCTCCTATGCTAGGCGTCCCCTTTGCCTTAGCAATATTTCACTTATAAAGCATTATCTGAAACTTAAATATTTCCCTTATAAAGTCGTCCATTTTAGCATAGGAAATATTTTCACTTAAAACATTATTTCACCAAATATAAAACTTGCCAAAATAACCTCAAATGCTGGAGACCAAACTGAATAAACTGCCCTGTCAGATTTAGCCACTGAACTGAACTGCAGAAACCCTGCTAAAAATAGCACTCCTAAAAATAGAACTTACTAAAAATAGCATACTGCTAAAGTTAGTAAGTTGTTCCAAACTCATTTTGAGCACAAACTGGGCAGCCGTTGTAACTTACTAAAAATAGTAAGTCTGGAAAAGTTACCTGTTCCAGTTGCATTTCACGCCACTGCGAAGCTCTCTGAAAACCCATAAGGAATCCAGAATCCAAATTGCAAAACACCAAAATGCAAGCCTTCAAAACTGCCAAAGAATCTGCCAGAAATATCTTGTCATGCATGTTATTTCATCCTGAAGCTCTCCAAAAGCCCAAAAAACTCCACTAGACATGCATCAAAAACACTCGCATGCAAACCTTCAAAACCTCCTATAAAAGTGGAAACCCTAATTTCCATTTTTGCTTAGCCTATGAGTTTCCGAAAATAGGCTAAAACCAAATGAAGAGTGTAGGGCTAAATTGGGGACATTACATGTTGGATATCGGACTCCTCATATGCAATATGGTGGGAAGTGGAAGCATCCAAGTCAGTATGCTTTGGCTCTATATCCCACAATTTTGTCTTCGCTTCCTTGTGGTGATGTTTGTGTGAAAGGAGACACAAGTTGGAATGCACATATACTAAGTCCTCCACTCTTTTTGAGAGCAATTTATTACGCTTTATTGAGTGGATGAAAGAATATGTGCTCCAATTCGTCTCAGATACAGATGAACGAGCAACCTATGAAGACAAAGTAAACAATTAAAATATTATAAATTATAAATGAAATTATGAAACTTTTAAAACTAAAATATGAAAATCAAAATTTTTATTAAACTTACTTGCGATAAAACTTTGATTGCAAGGGGTTGCAAATGTTGGAAGTATTGTCCATGGAAGTACCACCAACTATGAGCATCTTTTAAGAACCTATCACGAAGAGCATCAACACCTAGACCATTTGAGTACACAAAATCAATGAACTCATTCGTGACTACACTTCGCAAATCAGGATCAGCGAAGAGTCTCATGAATGCTGCCTTGTACCCTTCAGCCACTTCAACATCTCTATATGGAGGAAGCCTTCCTGGCATTGAAAGAATCTGACTACTGTAGTATTTTGGAGTCAATGCAAAGGCAAGAAGGTGTAATGGAGTTTTCATTTTGTTCCATCTTTCTTCAACAATTGTTTGCACTTGTTTGAAGAAAGTCTGTTCAGGATCTTGCTCTTTCGCATTTATGGTGCATTTGATCTTCTCAAGCATTGAGTCTATACCATCATATATCTCTCCAATGCATGGCTTGTCCATGTCAGTATAGCGAATCATACTCAAAATGGGCTCAGTGAAGCTAAGGAGATACCCCACACGATCCCACCATGAGTCATCTAATATCATGTTCTTAATTTTTGTTGCTCTTTCAGTGCTGCTTTGCCTTCATACAGACCAATTGTTGCTAATCACCATGCTAGAAAGTGCCTCTCTAACTTTCACAAGTCGTCTCAAGACAATTGTGTTAGAGGCAAAGTGGGTCTCTGCAACCTATTGCAAATTAAAAAAAATAATTAAAATTTAAAAATAAACTTTAAAGAAGAATTCAAATTAGAATACACAATCAAATTATGAAAATCAGAAAATGTAAATATTACTTCACTTACCTTTAATAGCTCCAATTTTGAAAATGATCTAAAGATCCCTTGAGACAAGTGGTGGTTGGTGACGAACATCTAATTGTCCTCGACCTCACAATACAATTCTTTGATTCGTGCAATTTTATTCCAAATGTTTTGCAGCATAAGATTGAGTGAATGGACCGCACAAGATGTCCAAAAGATATGTGAATATCTTTCCTCAACCAGCAAACCTGTAGCTCTACAATTCTTGGCGTTGTCCATTACAACTTGAATAATGTTGCGGGCTCCCACTTGCTCAATGGCTGCAATGAGAATATTAGCAATAAATTGTCCATCTTTTACTTGCCCCTCACAATCCACGACTTTCAAAAACATTGCACCTTTAGGGGACACCGCTATGACATTGATCAAAGGCTGATTTTTTGAGTCCTTCCAACCATTCGATACAATGGACACACCTGTCTCAACCCATGAATCTCTTATGGGCTTTAATGAATCTTCAACGAATGAAACCTCCTTTTCCAATAAGGTGCTACACACCTTCTAATAATCTGGGCCCTTGTACCCTTTTGGAGCTTCATTAACCGTTCTCAACATCTCTTTCAAATATGGAGAAAAAACAACATTAAAAGCTATTCCATGGGCATATATGCATCTTGCTACATTTTGGTCGGCAATGGCTCTACTCTCATTTTGAAATGCAAGTTCCAAAGGCCTCGTTGTTCTCTTGTATGCAATAGGTTGTGCACTTTGAGCTTGAGAATCTGGAGTGGTCATAAATGGGTGGTCTTCTACCACAATATTGGGATTAGATGGGGGCTGCATTCCCTTCGATTTTTTTTTTAATAAAGGGTGATTTCCTTTTTGGGCTTGCTGTTCATTTGCTGCTTCTTGCTTCATAATGTATTTTGCAACTGTCTCAGGTGGAATAGGTACATTGTCTTTCCATGGCAAGGCTTGATGCCTTTTCGAGTTATGCCACACAAATGTGCTTTCACCCTAAAATATGAACTAGAATATTGAACATCACATCCATTGCATTTCCAAACGTAACTACCACCACCTGGAAATGGTCTTCTCATTTCAACATACTTCCATAGAGAAGAATTTGGATTTGCTTTGAACTTTGGTTTAGTTGCAGAGCCGGAGGTAGAACCAATTGACATTATGATTCCTATGGCAATTTGTTTTGCAAATAACACATTCAAAATTTGAAATTTCAAAACGAAAACAAAAAACTTGAAAAGAAAATATTGATTTGTAAAACCTAGCTCTTTTGAATCTTGCATACATTCATTGCAGAATGGGAAAACATAGATAAATCATAAAATGATACAAGACAAAGTTTCAGGTTTGTAAAACAAAAAAATGGATGAAAAAACTCAAAAAAAAAGAAGAGAAAAACTTACCTCTTTGCAAAAATATACTCCAACAATCTTTGTGGAAGCCAATGAACACTTGCAAATCTGAAGGAATTGCAATGCAATCGTTTGTAGAACCTTCAATGATCAATCTTCAACTCCTTTTGTCAATCCAACAAGCAAAAATGAAAACTCATCCTCTTGGAATGAAAATGCTTGTTTGCAAAACAAATGAATAAGAATGAGGTAGTTTAGGTGTTTAAAGTGATTTAGAGGTCACTTTTAGGGTTTCCTTGGGCGTGGGTCAAAGTCAAACTGCATAAAACATTTAAAAAATGCTAAAAATAACATTTTATGGTCGCCTAGCCACGCGGTTTCGCATTGGATTCGCTTGGGTTCGCTCTGGGTTCTTCTTGGGTCCGCTCGGGTTCTACATGGGTGAATCTGACCATGGATTGCCAAATCCTGGCCGAACCCACAAGTGAATTTAACCAGGCTCCGGATCTGAAGTGAATCCGAACCCATACCCTGCCTGCTAGAGGCAAATCCGGTAACTTAGATATGCTGTAAAGTAAATTAAAAAAATAGAGTAGATGATATAATTAATATTTAATAGCAATTTTAAAACTTTGAAACAAATCCTTTTTTTTTTTGAAATTTAAAATGTTGAAATTTCATAGACCATACCTTTAAATGCTCCAACTTCAAGATGAATTTTTAGAAACATCCAAATCTCCTCAACCTTGGCATAGATTTCTTCTATCCACTTGATTTGTATGCCACTCTTTTGCATCACCAAATTAAGTGAGTGGAAGACATATGTTGTCTAATAATGTGTTTGTAGTTGCCTCAACCAACAAATTTGCTACTGTGCAATTTTTATCTCTATCTTTTATGGCTTAGATAACATTTTCTGCACCCACCATCTTTGTTTTCTCTATTAGGATTTTGGCAATGATGTTTGGATCCTTTAGATGGCCCTCAGTGAACTACCTTCACAAACATTGCCCCTCTAAGGCACATTGCAATGACATTAATTAAAAGTAGTGTTCCACGGGGTGTCGAGGACGGGGATGGGGGTTAGTAGGGTATGTGTTTTGGGGACGCGGGGATGGGGGGTCTAAGTTTGGGGGCGGTAGGGGGATGGTGGCAGGGGGGTGGCAGGGTGTTGAAATACATATAGTACTTGAAAAAATAGTTATAAAAGGATGTAAAAGTATAAGAATTATACATCTTGGAGACAACTAGGAGTCCCCTAGACGTCTTGAGGACACCCCAACGTACTCGAAGTCCTAGCGGCGTCTTGGAGATAGTGACATTGGTGGTGGGATGGTGGCGCTGGTGGTGGGCTGGTGGGGGGACGCCCCTCCCCCAAGTCCCCAAGTCTCTGAGACGTCCTCGTTTAGGAAACGTGGGTTTTTTGGGGGATGCGTCTCCGGAACATTGATTAAAAGTCTATTTTTGCAATCTTTTTATCCATTATTAATGATATGCACTTTGGTTTCAGCCTAAAAATCTCGGACTGGCGGCAAATAGGTCTCTACAAAATGTTTTTCTAATGCTAATAAGGTGCTCCACATCTTTTCATACCTAAGACTTGTGTAACTTGTAGGTGTTTGACTGATTGTCATCTCCATTTCCTACCAATATGGTGGTCTTACTAGGTTAAAATGAATCTCATTGGTGTAAATGCAACACACAATGTGCTCATCCATTGGCTTTTTTGTGGGAAAGCAGGGATTTCATCATCTTGGAAAGACAGTGTCACAATAAATGGATGTGGGGCTTCCATTATTGAAGAAATGGAAGATAGCCCTAAAGTTGGCTTTCACGATCCTTCCTTGCCTAAAGGATGGTTTTTTGATTTTGCTGTATTTTTTGCACTTTATGTTGCTAATTGCTCTTTGATATATTAGAGAATTTGCTTCCTTCTCAACACTTGTTTATTAAACCCTAGACAAGTTTTGATTCGTTGGCTTGCCCATATGTGCTCTTATAGTTGTTATTGCACTGACTACAACACCAAAGATAATTTCTACCTCCAAGAATCTGTTCAATAATCATGACAAGTTTGTTAGATGCACAAGACAATTGAGAAGGGGGTAGATGGGGTGGGGGGCGGGGCGGTAAATCAGTTGTATACTTTTAAAACATCTAAAACCCTCATTAACATTCAGATCCGCACTAGACTTTAAACCCTTATCTGCCATTAAACCCTTAACGTGCATTAACAAAATGTAAATATGTAAAGTAGTAATGCAAACATATCAAACACATAATAACACCAGATTTACATGGAAAGCCCAATAAGGGGAAAACCACAGTGAGGATTAGCTCACTAATATATGAATTGCAACATCGAATACAATGAGGCTTACTGCCCATAAAGATAAAGAAAGGCTCATTGCCGGTGGCTCATTGCCAAAGGACTCACTGACTAGAAGAAAGAAGGGAAGGCTCATTGCCAATTTGAACTACTAACAATGCATCTCTCATATGCCGAAGGTACATTTCCACTGAAGCACAAACAACTCATCAAATAGATTGAAATGTGGACACCTTCTGCTCACTACATTAGGAAGTCATAGGCATTAAGGCTCGCACTCAGATCTTCACACTTGATCACATTCACATCTTTTGCATTTCACATTCTTTGCTCTTCATCCACACAACAATTCAGCTTGCATTTATACCCTCCGTGACCTAAAACAATCTCAATTAGGTTAGCCTTAAGGAAACATATACACCTCAACTATGTAACATCAAATAGGTCAGCACCAAACACTTCCACCATATGAAGAAGTGAAGCCAAACCACACCACTACTTAATTGGGACCCAAATCTACATCGACACGCTTCTCAACGCTTCCTGAAACGACAATTATCCTCCACAATTAACGATAGCACGCCAGGTCAGCCAAACTTGCACTAACACTAACAAGCAACTCAAAACATACTTCTCAAAGTATGGAAACATCTTGCGGACCACGCAACAACATTCCACAATATTCATACATCTTAGAATATTCCACATCATCAGAATATTCATCACAACTACTGCAACCATCTGAATTTTAAGAACACCTTCATTCTGTGCAACCAGACATATTGGCATAGACATCCAACACACCAAACAACATTTCCGAACAACTCAACACTTGAAAATTCAAGGGAAGGTAGATACAAACATTATGAGCACATTCCCTGATCCGCAACACCAAAACCTTTATTGCGGAGCAATCTTATTTCTCCTAGACACCCTGTTTCACTAGACAGACATATTGTCAAACACATCTTCCACTGCCGTACGATCCAAAACTTGAAACTTTGGATATAACACCTCTAGACACCTTTGATCATCACATGGGCATACCTTCAACCATGAAGAAATGTGGAGCAAAACATTGAACACCACTCTGTCATACTGAACTCCCTTTTATTCAAATTTTCTCAAAAACACTTGGAAACCAAGTGAACCAACTTCATCAGCAACATTATTAACATCTCTGCAATACATTACATCATCTACAACATTTAACATTTTCTAACTACAACAATCTCCTAAACAGAAGTTAGATTAGTAACCTCTGCAACTATATTGAAGTAAGACATCAATGACAACACCAACAACATTGGTTTGACATTAATACCAACAACTCTAGACTTCTAACAACTCCAATGCCAGGGGTTGACATCATCAACACCAACAGCATTCCAACACTTTCTTCATACAAGGGTTTGACATCAATGACAACACCCAAGCAACTCACAAACAACTCCAACATCTCCAAACTTCCAACAATGTTGCCAAAGAGGTGATCCTTGCTCAAATTTGAAAATCCTTTCTGTTGTCAAGTGCATTGAACTAGAACTATCAGCCTTTGTAAAATATATGGATACCTATACCTACATCTATTAAAATAAACTCGTATCAAGAAAATTGAAGAAAAAAATGTAACCCTACATCATGGAAACATAGAAGTAATAAAATAATAACAATGAAAAAAGCAACATATTGCTCAATGTATCATTAACCATTGAATAACAATTTGGAAAATTTGAAAAGAACTTGGAAGTTTCAAAATAAAATTTAAAGAACTTACAAAAAACTGAAAAACAAACTTACCTGGAATGACGAATGCCATCGATGCAAACTAAAACTCCCCATAGTGCTTATGAAAAATGTCTTTACAATCCTCCATCAAACAAAAACAGCAACAGCCCTGAGAAATGAAAAACAAAATGTTTCTGAAGTTTTGAATGATAAATAAGGTGGAAATGTGCTTTTATGTTTGTGTTTTGTCACTTTGGTGTGTTTAAGTTACTTTTAGGGTTCACATTGGCATTTTAGGGGTTTTTTAATTTTAAAATATGCTTTAGAAAAACACTTTTTTAAGTGGAAAGGGCTGCCTGTCCTGGGGGTTTGCCTGGATACACCTAGAGCACATCTTGGGTGCCCCAGGTAGTGCCCAGGTACATGTATAGCATGCCCGGGGTGCCTATGATGTGCTTTGGGCATACCCCCTAGGTACTAGGCCCCAGACTGGGCTCTAAACCCATTCGGTCTGGGTACATGGGGTTACCTTGAAGAACCTGGTAACATAGCAATAAAGGTATACTATCTGGTTGCAAATATAGAATTTATGTCATGTGTGTATATTTGTACTTTGTTGAATGCAAATGATTGGTAATCTGATGAAGTCACTTATAGTTATAACCAATTCAATGCTTAACATTCTATTTTTCTGTGAGTCTAGAAACTGTATGACTTTTGACTCAAGACCTCTTTAATTTGGAACAGTTCTCATTTTTGAGTTAAATCATTGCATGAAGTCATTATTCACACCCTATTTGGATTTAAATATTTCCAATTAGAATCAGTTGTATGTGTAGCATTAAACATTCACCAACTAGATAAATCACATAATTGAAATGCAAGAGTTCATCAGCCTAAGTTTTTTATTGCAGGGAAGCCTGGATGGATCAAAGATCAATTCTCCTGTCCTGCGTCAATTAAGTGGGCAGATGATAGCCGTGAAAGAGATTTATACATTGAGGGGGCAACTGTGACAGTTTTGGCAATGGATGGAAGGAGGAGATGGATGGACATAAAGAAACTGGTTAGTTTAGTTGGCAGAATGAATTTGTTCTAGAATTTTAGCAATTGCAACAGACTATGATAGATGCTATAATTTCTGATCCATTGTATCTAATAGTAACATTGCAAGGCAGCATATCCATCTTTTGATTATTCCTGACTTTGACATGCTTAAATCAGCAAATATTTGAAAGTCAAATGAAAATAACACAGTTCACAGGAAGAAAAAAAGCAATGTCTTATCTTGACGAAAAAGGAACTTTGTGTGTATATGCTTTCGATTCGAAATGGACCCCCCTTTTGTCTTTCCTTTAGTGTTGAGTCTGTTGACTGCACAATAAAGTTACGAATTATATCAATTTGGGGCTAGACTATAGTTGGAGTGATATTTTGAAAGGAAATGTTCTGTCTGTCAAAAGATGTAATTTTTTGGATTTATTCCATTCATCCTTTTCTCAAACATCCTTTATAGGAATTATCGATGTATTTTTGCCAGGAAAGTTTATTCTTTGCTTCAGAGTATTATGCAAGCATGATACCTCATCTGTTATACTTGATGTATTATTTAAAAGATATTATGGTATTTATTTCCCAGAACATGGTATTATCAATCCCTTTGTAATAACTCTTGTTTTTTTTGAAAAGTAACTAATCTAGAGATGCTAAATTCAAGGTTGCTATAGGAAACCTGTGTTTAAAAATCCAACCATATGGGAGAACTCACAATTTTTGACAACCAACACTGATCTATTGGCTGAACATATTTGTCCTCAAGTTGAACAAAATTGTCCCTTGTAAGGAAGGAGGGTTTTGTGCATGGTTTTCAAATTGTATCATATTATTAATACTTTTTCGATCTTATTTCCCAAGTTATTTTTGTATGTTTGTGCATGTTAAATTTGCATATGATGTTTATACGTGGATCTTTTTAAATTATAATTCAACAAAGCTTTTTTATGGATAGATTGAGATAACGCCTGTGATATTTTCTTTCTGTGTCATGTTGTGTTTTTGGGTGGGAATTAATGGACACCTTTCTAAATTTGGGCTGTCCATTAGGTGTGATTTGTGAATCAGCCTCTTCAGAAAGTTGTAGGTGAAGATGGTCTTTTTGCTTTGTTTGTATCATATAGAAGTTCAATTTTAGGGGTTTTTGAAAAATTCTTAGTTGGCAATTTTTTGATTTATAATTCTGTGCTAAAGTTGGATTATTACATTTCTCACATTCTGAAATATATTTACCAACTGAAATGAAATAAACTCCAGCATGTGACTGCATTTTTTGTCTTGAACGAAAATTTATTTTGCATACTGTATGAACAGTTTGTCTGAGAAGCTTAATGAGAAATTTTGTTATGGTTGGACTTTTGTCAGGCTTCTGATGGTAAAGATAACTTTATTTTTGTTACAAACCTAGCTCCTTGTGTGGGAGTCAGAATTCATCTATGGCCTGAGAAAAGCAAATTGTCTGTGAGAGAGAAGGTGCCTGCAATTAAAAGGGTAGTGGAGGTAACATCTAAGATGGTAAATATTCCAGCAGGACCGGCACCAAGACAGGTAATGTGTGCTTGAAAATGACTAGCATTTATCTCTTTTTCTATGCTTGGTTTTTTGTTTACAAATAAGTTAATAAATTAAGTAAATTACATTTCAATATAAAAATGGCATGTTTTGCTTGTTAATTAATAATTTTTGCATCTCTCTCTCTCTCTCTCACACACACACACACATGTTTAACTTTTTATGTATATGCATGCACATGCATGTGTATGCATGTATATATACATATTTATCACTAAGATCCAGTAAGCTAGTTAGTACATATAGATAGTTCTATCAAATGAATGAATGACTTCTTTCCATGAAGAGACAATCAAATGGGATCTATATCTCTTGTAAAGCAAAAAAAGCGTCTTTGATTTGTGGAAGAAAATGAAAAGGGTGGAAGGAGAAAAAGAAAAAATGAAATCTTCTTCCTTATTGTATGGTTCATCAATCATCCCCAAAGAGCAGTGTGATGAAGCATAAGAATCATCTTGACTATTTTATATTTGATTTGTGAAGAAAGAGCTTCAGATCAATGAAAATAAGAAAATTGATTCTTATAAGAAATAAAATAAGAGCTCAATTACAGAGGGTAAACCTAAGCATCTTGTCAAAGCTATGGGAAGAATGGAACCCGTGACTGCATAAGATCGTAGGAATCTTAATCATTCATTGTACAGGATGGTGAAATAAACTAATGAATAATTCATCTCATTGAAGTCGATAATTTGACCCCATAAAGCAAATATTGGAAGAGTTAATATTCGCCTGTAAAATATTTATTAGGTAGTATTGATGCATGATAATTGAGCTATTTGTACCATCATATTTATAGACAAAGTAGTTGGGGGAATCTATAGGGACCTCACTCAGAAATTTAAAATAAAAACAATACAAAAGCATAAGTGCAAAGACCATAATAATAGAGAACAACTCCTCAAACTAAAATCTCCACTACCACAAACATTATACTCTAGGAGCACAAAATTTGAAAAGAGTATGCAGCCTCCATGAAACCAGCCAAGCATGGCCACCTAAACCTCCATCCCAATACCATTGAGCAACCATTGTGACTGCTCCAAAATGCCAACAAAACACCAAAATACTGAAAAAACTCATTCACAAATGCCTCACTTCCCAACACCCAAGCCCTATACTCCTCCCCACTCATCAGCAGATCCAATCTCAACCATATTTTGATACAACACAAACCTTGCTTTAATAGGATTAAGGGAAGTAAAACAAATCCCTCTGAACACCTCAGTTCGTTTTCTACCATGATGTATTGAATTGTGACACAGAATAGGCACATGTGACCACGCGATATCTCGAGGTGACCTTCGGTATGGGCCACCTTAAAGCCTACCAACACTGAACCCACATATGCACAGAATGCCTTTAACACTTTGATGTCTTTTTGCGGTGTTTGCAACATTACAACACCCTGGTCATTATCCATTAGCATTGGAGGAGGCTACAATGAAACCTCTTTCCTACCACCAAGCTCCACAAAATTGTATGCCAAGGATCTAGATAGTGACTAAGACAAACTATCAAAATGGTTTGGGAGGAAGATCTGCAGAATCCACCTCCTATGCTTTGCTAAAGGGATGGGAAAAGGCAAAATCTCCATGAAATCTTTTTGAATAGATGCCTTAGACCTCAGTGAACTTGACAATCTCATCCCCTCGTCCAAAATTGCTTTCTCAAACCATAGAGCTGCTAGATAAGAACAAGGAAAAATGATTGAGAGTCTATTTTCTGAAACCACTCCTTTTCACTACGGTTCTCAAGGTCTGCCCACCTTGGCTTTGGGCTTCATCAATCCTACCTTCTTAAGAGCGTGCACCACACACCACTTGCCGGAAACCCCTAGAACCAAGCCAAACTCAAAATATACCAAAGACACCCAGACCATACCTTATAGAAAATGCCTTTAACAACTATTAATGGAATTTCTCGCCACACACACTTCATTGCAAAATTTAACACTTGGGAGTTTAACAAGCAATAGGGAGGAGGGTACATCTGCTGTCAACTTCCAAAGACCCAAGAGCTAAGAAAGACATTAATTATGGTGAAGTATTGAGAACAAAAATACTCGTCCAAGAGAGAAAGGAGTGAGAAAGCTCCCCCAAATATAAGAGTTATGGAGGTTTAAAATATAGATGGCAACTAGTTTCAACCAAAGAACTCATATGATGACTAATTCACCAATAAATCTGCTACTGAGTTATGACTACGTCAGCAATGAAGATAGGTAACAGAGCTAAATTGGAACCAATCCATTGAGCCTCTTCAATGAGGCAATTTAATTGCCAATCAGGGCATGAACCTTTTTTGAGTGAGTTAATCACAATAAGCGAGGCACCCTCAACTATTAGATTTTCTATCCCTTGTGAAATTGTCACTGCCATGCATCCTACAAGCACTTCCTATTCTACTCATTATAGGATTTAGCCTTTAAGAAGAGAGATAGAACCACTACTTGAATATTGGAGAACAAAAGCAGCCTTTGGCATTACCTAGGTTCCTCTTAGAAGCACCATCAAATTTCAATCTTACAAAATTTTCATCGATTACAAAAGCTTTAGTATCATCATTCAAAGAATGATTCTTATGAAATCTACTTTTTCTTCTATTATTTGAATCTCTTATTCCTTGAATGGGGGATATTTGTGGCTTCATACACACACATATGATGTGTAATGGGTAAATATAGACTTGTTCCTGTAAATAAAAAATTATTCCTATATAGCACATGATCTTAATATTTATTATCTAAATTTTCCATGGATTCTTCATAAGGAGCTAGATGCAAAGAACCTTTAATATTTCGTTCTAAAGTAGAGGTGGGATTCAAATAGAATTATACAACTATCAACTAGCACCCAATATGAAGAAAAAATCATCACCAACATAGGGGAAGAATCAAGGAGTATCTTCTTTGAGCAATTGTGTTTGTTTTGGTAGATTTGCTCTTTAGGCATTAACAATTACTTTTTATGATTGTTTTGGCATAAAAATATGGATACTCATATTTTTGGACAAACCTTATAGAATGGGACTTGCTTTAATATATATTGGTTTAGGGAAAGTCAAGTGACCTCCATAATATTGTGTATCTGTTGCCAAAGCAAGTTGAATACTCCATGAAATAATTGGAGTATAAGAGAATATATAGGTATAGAAAAAATTCAAATCATTGCTTACAAAATGCCTCTACATATTTGATTATTAGCTGTGCCTATATAATGTTGAACTAAAGAGATATTTTTGGCAGAAAAATATTACTTATTATAAGAAATAATTTTTTTCTGCTGAGGTTAACAAATCTTTTGGAAGAAGAGCCTCAAATATATTTGAATGTAGCAGACAATAGTGGAGCCTGAAAATTAATATGCATTTGATTGTTAGGAGCAGGTAATTGTAACACTGCTAATATTGGTGATGTTATCATTGCTATAATTATGGAAGCAACACGTGATAGCCTCTTGAAGAATCAGAAGTTGTTAGAGCTGTAGTTATAACTTATATGTGTACGTAAAGGACTTAAACGTAATGATGTAATGATGATACAATTTGATGACTGTTGTCTCTCATTTTTGACTTGTTAAAAATTGGGATAACCTATCAAAATTTTGATAGAATTTGAATATTTTCTCTTCTAAGGCACGTTTTACGAGGTGCAAAGCTTAGAAAATTTCAGTTTTGGGTCTATAGTCCTTTTGGCTAACATTTTTCACTCACTCTCGTCCGTTTTCGTGAAATTCTGAGTCATTTTTAGTGTCTTTTTGACCAAATTCGGGTTTTTTAGGCAACTCAGCAGAATAGGGAAATTTAGGCCTAAAAGCAAAATTGCTAAATGTCCAAAAAATCCCGAAATTGCAAAAAGCAAAATTGCTAAAACTTCCAAAAATCCCGAAATTGCTAAAACTTCCAAAAATCCCGAAAATTGCTAAATGTCCAAAAAATCCCGAAATTGCTAAAGCTTCCAAAAGTTCCGATTTCTTCTATTTGACAAAATGTAAAATTGCAATGAGTATCTAAAAACCCGAAATGCAAGTAAAGATGCATTTTTGAAGTTATTTGTTATATTTTTCACTTGCAATGAGTATCTAAAAACCCGAAATGCAAGTAAAGAGGCATTTTTTAAGTTATTTGTTATATTTTTCACTTGCAATGAGCATCAAAAAACCCGAAATGAGTTTTGCAAGTGTTTTTGTGAATTTTGTAGCTTGATCTTGCTCATATGTACCCCGATTGAAGAGATTTTGGCATGAAGAACACTTGGCAAGGTCTGCAACTTTATTAAATTCCCCATTTTTGCTCTACCATTGCCACGTTTTTGCAGATTTGAGTTTGTTCAAGGCGCTTTTTATTTTTCTGTTTTTGTTGCTTTAAATCTTTTGTTCTTGGGTTGCCTTTCTATGGAGATTGAGATTGCATATTAAAAATATATGGCTGAAAACGCGTTTTTCCACTTCATACGCCCTTCATTCATAAAAACGTTTTTCTCTTTCTTTCATTCGCCTTCCCATTCGCTTTTCATTCATATGCCTCTCATTCTATTTGAAATGTCATTCATTTCATGATAAACACGTCCTTCATTCGCCATATCCATTGAAAACGTCTTGTATTAAAACGCTTTTTCATTATTGGAAATGCATTTTCTTCATTTTAATAAAAAGGATGTTTTTCCTCCATTTCTGCCCTTCATTTCATCCGTCATACATTTTCATTCTCCTTTCGTTCATTCCATTCACATTTCATTCCATCTCATTACCATTTTCTAGAAAAGAAGAAAAGAATAAAAATGCCCTAGAAAGCAAATCGGGATTTTTCCAATCAATTGCAAGTAGGGCATTTTTGTCTAAAATGTAACTACAAGTTAACACAAAGAAATAAACTTGCAATGGTTTCCTATTTCCCCCTACTTGCAATCAAGAAATTATTCTTTATAAGTTGGTATTCATTTGCTATGTCTCTTCAAAAACCCAAATTTCAAATGGCTTGTTGATAAGAAGTGGGAAAAGATTGGAAAACTGAGAGAAGACTCAACAAAATGGTCAAGTTTTGATACTTTTTGATTAGCGGTTAATGAAGATGAGCAGCACTGTATGTCAAGAAAGCAAACAGATGTCATTCTTAAACAAGTTGTAAAGTGCTTTTTCAATAAAAAGGGAGTTACATCTACATCAGTTATGGATGCTCTCTATAGTGGCTACAAAGCTCTTGAATGTCAAAATGCAGAAGGAATTGATTCGTGAAGAGAAGCAGCAGCAGCAGTCCTAAAGTGCAGATTTTCAGGAGTCTTAGAAGTAAAAGATAGATCACAGATATGTGCAAGGATAACACAAGAAAGCTAGACAGAGATCTATGAAGAGTGAAGAATAATTGAACAAGCTGAAGGACATTCATGCCAAGAGAAAATGATGATATTTCCAAGAGATCTTTAAAAAGGATATTCTTCATCAAAAGATCTTTTTACCTATGGAAATTAGTAACATGGAGATGCAGTCCTATACAGGTCTATTGAGATAGGACAGTGAATCAAGACATCTTAGAATTGTGAAAAGGAAAAGACAGTTGATTAAAGAGCAGTTTGTAGCAAACATGATGACTTCATCGATAGAGGATGACATATAATTTGCTTCTATTATGTTTTATGTATTTTGTTTTGACAAGTTACATGTGAAAGCAAAAAATTGTAATTGCAAGTGTTTCTTTCACTTGCATTTTTGTAAAATGTAATTACATGTAATCAAATTACAATAAGATTGTAATTTTGAATAAGTCAATTGCAATTAGTTATCGGTTGAGAGATTTTCTCAAGTTTGTTGAGATCCTCCCACCTTTTTCTCCAGACCTCTCTCCTATAAATACTTGAGAGGGTCTATTGTAATTTTTTTTATCTTTTGGCAATGCAACAAAATTCTGCCAATTTGTGTATGCATTCTAAGACTTTGAGTTTAGATGTAAATCAAATTGCAATTAATAAAGAAAACAAATTGCTTCCAAACTTTGTGTTGGTACAGATTGTGATGTGACGACATTATCTGGAATTGATTGTGAGTTTTGTGGTGTTACACAAGAAGGATTCAAGCTCAATTCTGCAGACTTTGAGCTGCTTATTGCGTTTGGAGTTTTAGATTGGTTTTCAGATTTGATACTGCAAACTTTGAGTTGTTTGTCACGTTTGAAGCTATTATAGAACACTCAAACAAAGGGGGTAACTTGCAGACTTTGTGTTGCTTTTATTTTCTATTTTGAGCTGCTACATACTGTACTTGGTTACCAGAAAATCATCTAAAAAGGTTGATAGGAGAGTAAATTGTCAAAGACTTTGTGCTTTCAATTTGTTTTCCCGTCCCGGAGGAGCAACGGAGGACTTTGTGCCTTTATGGAAACTTTGCTTCTTTATTTGTTTACTTCATAAATCATTTATATTTTCAGCTGTGATTCTTTTCTGAAACAAGAGAAAAGAATAAGTGTCTTTTCTGGAAAAAGAGAAAAAGACAGAGTTTCACCCAGATTTAGAATAGATTTATAATTAGAGTGTATTTCTGAATTGTTAAAATAGACAGAAAAGGGGGAGCCTTCCCTTAAATAGGAGAGTTTATCTCACACACTGTGGTTGAAACCATAATTTTGTAAGCTTTCACAGGTATACAAAATTTTCAACCAACAATGCAACAATTATCGTTGTTTTGAAAGAAAATCCTAGAGGAACTTGATTTTTTTGTTTAGTTACAAAGGAATTAAAAGAATTGAACTTCACCAAAATTATCTCATTGGTTCCTGAAATATTATAAATACATGATAACTCCCTCTTGAAATATTATAATACATACTAATGTGACGACCTAAACCTTATGTGAAATAAAAATTTCTTAAATTTTACATCATACAAATGAAGATAATATGTAAATAGCCATTGTAACAAAATTTTTCTCTTCTTTTAATTGAAAATACTTCAACAAAATACAATTCAATGCCTTTCATTACAATAAATAACTTTTTCTTTTCAAGTAAACATCAGACTAAGAATACATACAAGTACAAAGCATAGCTCATTGAGCTTTTGGAACAAATAGTAGTAAAAAGTTCTAGGAGTTCTGCCTTTCAAATCTTGGTTCATCAGTAGCCTGTTGTGGAGGAGAAACATCACTCGGGTGCTTTTCCGCCAACCATGGACTTATAATGTGGTCTCCCGCACATCCATTATTCAATGGATGGCCCTCCCTTCGTCGAAGGGATTGGTTGAGTAACCGATACTGTTAGCCAACTAAGCATAGTGGTGTGTCCTACATAACTAGATCCTTGTAAATCCCACAATCCCGAACTAGTATGTACTACTGGACTATGGTGAACTGACAATGTAATCATTGCCCAATCTAATAGGATGTAGGTACATTACATTACTTTGGCCAAAGTATTCTAGTTCAGTAAAGGATTGAGTGAGTCATCTATCACATACACTACTCAGGGTCGATTTGACTTAGGGCTTCCTTACACTACACATAGGTTTTTGTCCTTCCTTGGATAAACATCTATCCCAGACTAACCTACAACACTTTATCAACTAGAAATGAAACAGTCTACAAGTATCTTATACAATTCCTCCTAATCAGGAAATCTTTATCCTAGGAGTACTCAAGCTTAACCAAGTTAACCGAATAACTTAAGTTGAAAAGACTTTACTTGACCGCTGTCTTCATTTTGTTCCTAGTAAAATAGTAACTACTACCAATGTATTCTCCTTCTATGGAGATCATACAAGTTATGCAATTTCACACAATTATGCATTTTTAACCTTCTACAATTTACTTCTTAAATACAATCAGGTATGCAATTCACATATTAACTCATTTTCTCTACTATCTGGAAATACAGTTTATGAAGTGACTTACTACCGATGCACATATAGTAAACACAAAGAACCTTGACATTTTAACATTTGAAGATAAAAGTGATAGTAGAAGAATATCCCATGCCTGATTTTAAAGCTTTCCTCTAAATGGTGAAACTTTAGCCTTTCTTCACAGCACCTCTAATTAGTTACTCAACTGGCAATTTCCTCTATGTTGCTGCCTTTATCTCTCAACATAAACTCTCCAGATATTTTATCCCTCACACAGAACTTATACTCTAAAATGGTGAATATACAGTCTGTTATTGGTTACAGCTGTATAGACACAAAACTCAGATATTTAATAACAAAGAACTGGTAATTCCTCTGTACTCAACACTCAAATATGAATATGATTTTCAGAATAATGAACTTATGAGACAATCTCCAGAAATCAAATAAAATTCGAATTAAGCAAGTAAGTCTTGATGAATGAACTGGGCGGCTATTTATAGAGCCCCCAACACAAAAATTTCCACTCTTGCACGCATGTAAATTGATAGAACTAAACTTTGAATACTTCAAAATGAAATGTGGTAGATTTCCACACTTACACACAACTCAAAAGAGGTGAATCGACTTCTAGCAAGATAAAGAATGTTTCAAAATGGAGGGTTGAGATCTACAGGCATCTCCAAAAGTGACGCCAATACAACAATCTAGCGAGTGACTCCATTCATTGGAAATGGTCAAGGATAAATGAAATCCATATTTCCTTCATTCATGGTTCAAATGACAACTTTTAGGCTGCTAAATAACTCCCGTGACTTGGTCATGGCCGTGCTTTAGGCGTGTATTTTCCATTCGCAATATTTATTTTTATTTCCAAAGTTTCAATAGTTAAAAATTGAAATATTTCGATTTCATGAAGAGTAATGTATTTTTCCTTTTGCCAAAAGTTATATTTTTAAATTATTCGAATTCTAATGGTTGGTGATTTTAAAAATCAGTTGGGTTTAATAAACCCGATTTCCACCTTTAAAACATTAATATAAACTCAAAGTGAAATGTATTTTAATATGCAATAAAGAGATTTATAATATTTAAACTATATATATATATATATATATATATATATATATATATATATGTTATATATTAATTATATATGTATATATTATGTAGCAATATATATATATATATATATATATATATATATATACTCATTTATGTAACAATGAATATATTTATGCAACAATATATATATATATATATATTGTTGATGATAACATTCAGCTTCAGTCGCATTCTTCCAGCCTATTATTTATTGTTGATTAAATAAATTAAATAATAGCTAGAGAGCTATTTAATTTATAGAGTCCTCTATTCATAAAGAGGTGCGATTTAATTGTTACTAGTTTCTATGTGTGCCGACTTTCTCTCTATTGGTTGCGTCCTAAATAGAAAAGGCATTTCTTATTGGAGGCCGACCTCCTATCTTTGTAATTATATTTTGTATGATGGCCGACCTATCTCTTGAAGAGGTGCGACCTCTCTATCAATATGTATATATAGAAGATCATTTCACTCCTTTGATCATCAAGCAAGTTCGATTCATTCCTTCATTCAAGTGCGAATTTCATCAAGAGCAGTTTGCAAATTTCTTCAAGGACAGATTTAGATATCAAGGAAGTGCAGATCATTATCTGTCATTGCATCTAGTGTAGGTGCTGAATATTGGCCTTGTGATTGGCCTCATTGTAAAGCGAATTGTTGCCATTATTTATATAGATAAGAGAGATCTTTGTTGCTGGGTTTTTCTCCCTCAAGTGGAGGGTTTTCCCAGGGTATCTGCTGTGTTATTGTGTCTGATTTGAATTAATTTCTGTGCATACAATCTGATCATTAAAAATTTACATGGTATCAGAGCGGGTTTGAGAGGATTGTGATCAGATTATTTCTAATCAGCATACCCTTCTTGTTCATTTACATTAGTCAAGATGGTGAACGGTTTGAAGATTGAGGATAGACTCGAGGGAGCATCTAACTTCACTTCATGGGATTTAGGATCATGCTTACCTTGCGAGAAAATGACTTGGGTGAGTTTGTGGAGTCTAGTGTTTCTGAACCTGAGGAGGAAGAAGAGAAGTTGCAGTGGGTAAAGAAAGATATTAAAGCAATGAAGATATTGGTTGATTTTGTCAAGGATCATATTCTGCCTATCGTCTTTAAGTTGAAGACAGCGAGAGACATGTTCAAAACATTGGAAGAGATGTACGAAATCAACAATACCAGCCGAGTGCTTGCACTGAAGCAACAACTTCATCATGTGAAGATGGCGAAAGGTGAATCAGTGATTGCATACTTTATGAGGATTCCAGATTTGAGAGATCAGCTCTCGACAATAGCGCATATGGTTGATGACAAAGATCTGACTATGCTTGCTCTCAATGGTCTACCTTTGTCTTGGGAATCTTACATTCAGGGAATCAGTGCAAGATTGAAATTGCCTAAGTTTGATCGCCTAAGATCAGATTGCATTCAAGAGAATCAAGGTTGGTGGCAAGAGGCGTTGGTCAAGTTCAAAGAATGAAGATTCATGTTCTCGCCTCCCATGCTTCAAAGAAGAAAAAAGATGGAAGGAAAGGATTCTTCAAGAGGAATCGGGACAAGGGAAATGATGATGCACCTCCATTCAAGAAGAAGAGGGATATGTCCAAGATTCAATGCTTTAGGTGTGATAAGTTTGGGCACTTCACCAAGTATTGTCCAACTAGACCTAAGCAACAAGTTACCGTTGCGGATGTTGATGATGCTTCTCTGCAAAAGGATTCAAGTGATATTTGTTCTACTCGGCATTGGCAAGCAGTGTACCTAACGACACCAACACTTGGCTAATCGACAGTGGTGCTTCACGACATATCACTGGTTTTAAGGAGCACTTATCAAGTTTGGTGGAGAAGGAGTCTTCTAAGCAAGTCATTATTGGAGATGATGCTAGCCACTTCGTGAAAGGATTTGGGACCTCTTCACTTCATTTGGATTCCGGCATCACACTTCAGTTGAGTAATGTTCTTTATGTTCCTGGAATCAAGCACAATCTTATTTCTATTTCAGCCTTGGAAGATAAAGGATATCATGTTGCCTTCTCCAAAGGAAAAGTTCTAGTGTGGATGGAGAACTCTAGCTTCAAGGATGCTCAAGTAATTGGAGTTAGACATGAAAGTCTTTACAGGTTCTGCACACGTCTTTTACAAGCGTTGGTTCATGATTCTTCAAGTCTATGTGATCTTTGGCATCGGAGATTGGCTCACCTACACTTCCGAGCCTTACCTATCATGGAGAAGATGGTTTCGGGCCTTCCTAAGTTCAACCAGGAGCACGAAGGTACTTGCAAGGGCTGCTTTGGGTAAGAATATAAAAGCCCTTTTCATAGTAGAGAAAATAGATCTAAGTGTATTTTTAGACCTTATTCATTCTGATTTATGTGGCCTATGTCTATTGCATCTTCAAGTGGGATTCTTGTATTATGTTCTTTTTATTGATGACCACTCTAGGAAGACTTGGATTTATTTTTTGAAACAAAGAGTCTGAGGGAAGTGTTAGATAGGTTTAATGAATTTAAAGCCTTGGTAGAAAATCTTTCTGGTAAAAGAATTAAAGTCCTCAGATTTGATAATGGTGGAGAATACACCTCTAGCAGTTTTCAAAATTTTGTATTGATGCAGGGATTAAGAGGGAGTTTTGTGTCCCCTATAATCCTCACCGTAATGGTGTTAAGGTGGAAAGAAAGAACATGACAATCGGAAGCAACTGGCTGCCATGATCCATGATCAAGATTTGCAAACCTTCTTATGGCGGCTTGTGAACGGGTCAGAGGCGTAACAAAAGTCCTCATAAGATCTTGGAGAATATGACTCCGAAGGAAGCCTTTACAGGGAAGAAGCCTGAAGTCAGCCATTTGAGGATCTTTGGATGTCCTGTCTATGTTCATGTTCCAAAGGAAAAGAGAACTAAGTTGGAGCCTTCTGGCAAGAAGGGAATATTTGTGGGCTACAATGAGACATCAAAAGCCTACAAAATATACATTCTAGGACAAAAGTTGATCAAGATCAGTAGGGATGCCACATTCGAGGAAGATGTTGCATTCAGGAGATCTAGGGGCATTCATATGGAGATTGATAATGAAGAGTTTCCTCAGGATTTGGAAGTTGACCATACTCCTGAGATTCAGAGGGAGACTTTGGAACCAAAGGAAGATACTGATCCAGTTGAACCATTGGAACCTACTGATGGGCCTACCGACATTGTTATTGGGAGAAAGAGACCTCTATGGGCTAGTCGCACTATGCAAGAGGTTGAAAGTTTTGCAGCTCCTAGAGGCACATTCAGAGAAAGCAAAAGGCCTCTTAAGTTCTCCAGTTATGTTGCCTTGATGAGTCAGATTATAGAATCTGAGCCTACCTGTGTTGAGGAAGCATCTAGTCTTCAAGTTTGGAGAGATGCTATGACAAAGGAGTATCAGTCAATTCTTAAAAATGATGTTTGGGATATTGTTCCTAGACCCGAGGGCAAGTCTGTGGTATCTTCACGCCTCTTCAAGATCAAGCATGCCGCAGATGTAGAGCATTGGAAAAATACAAAGCAAGATTTGTGGCTCGTGGGTTTTCTCAGAAAGAGGGAGTTGATTATGAAGTTGTTTGCTCCTCAAGCGTTTGCTACACTCTCACAACTATCATTGCTATTGTCGTGATCTAGAGGATGGAAGATTCACCGTATTGATGTGAAGACAAATTTCTTCAATGGAGTGATTGAGGAAGAGGCTTATATAGAGCAACCTAATGGATTTGAGGTTCATGGGAAGGAGTCACATGTTTGCAAATTGAAGAAGGCCTTGTATGGTTTTAAGGAGGCTCCTCGTGCATGGTACGAAAGGATTGATTGGTGACTGGCTGTTTGGGTTTCTTGAAGAATGATGTCGATTCAAATCTCTACTTCCAAAGGTAACTAATGGTGATGCATTAATTTTGGTTTTATATGTTGACGACCATTCTTACCGAGAAGATCACTTGATTCTTGAGTGTAAGGAGTTGACTTCCGAATTTGAGATAAAGGACCTTGGGCTCATGCATTACTTCCTTGGCTTAGAAGTCTGGAAGAAACCAGATAAGATGATTCTAAGTCAAGGGAAGTACACCATTGATATACTTAAGAGATTTGGTATGATGGATTGCAAATCCATGTCTACACCCATGGAGACCAACCTACATAAGTTGAAGGAGGCTGCAGCTAGTTTAGACTTGGTGGATTCTACATTGTACAGACAGCTAATTGGATCCTTGATGTATCTAGTTAACACTAGACCTGATATTTGCTATGCAGTGAGTGCACTTAGCCAGTTTATGTGTGATCCGAGACAAATACATCTTGTTGTAGCTAAACATATCCTGAGATACTTGCGTGGCACAGTTGGATATGGGTTGAGGTATACTTCAGATGCAGACTTGGAGTTACATGGTTTCACTGATTCTGATTGGGCAGGTTGTGTTACAGATCGGAAGAGCACCTTTGGTTGTTGCTTCGCCTTTGCTCCGCCATGATTTCCGTGTAGCAGGAAGTAGTCATCTGTAGCATTGAGTACAATAGAGGCAGAATATATTGTAGCTTGTATGGTAGCTCGGGAAGTAGCATGGCTTCGTAAGCTCCTTGCAGGATTGTTTGGACAATCAATGGAGCTTACTATCATTCATTGTGATAATCAGAGTTGTGTGAAGTCATTAATCCCGTATTTCATGACGTAACCAAGCATCGGGGCGAGATCACCACCATATTAGAGATATGGTAACGTAGTCAGACAATGGAGGTACATCAAAGACTCATGAGCAGATTACGATATTCTCTACCGCCTCCGCACAGTTTCAGTACTGGTGATAAGCTTGAAGGTGGAGAATACAACCTGGATCGAGAAAGAGTCTCATGACGCTGAGCCTGCTTAATGAGTTCTTCCTCTCATGGAGAGAAGTTTGAGGAAATCCCTTGTTAATGCATTTTCCTCAGACAGAGGAATTTGAGGTGCAAGCCCTTGTTAATGCATTTCTCTTGAGATTTGAGGTGAAAGCCCTTGTTTCCACCCTCTAAGCTGAGTCATGGTGGATGTCATGTGTGTGACTCCATGACATATGTTGTACTTGTGTTTCACCCTCTGAGAGAGTCATGGTGAAAGTCACGTTGAGGTGACAACATCACGCAAGTGATGAACACTTGTACTTACCATAGTATGGTTGTAGCCATTATGGTTGATATCGTGTTGAGGTGATATCTAATATCACGTTGAGGTGATATTTTTTTTCACATTTGGTTGTAGCCAATGTGATGGACATCATGTTGAGATGATATGTCCTGTGCAGCTGGAAGTCTACTCCCTAGCTGAGAGGGAGTGTTGATGATAACATTCAGTTTCAGTCGCATTCTTCCAGCCTATTATTTATTGTTGATTAAATAAATTAAATAATAGCTAGAGAGCTATTTAATTTATAGAGTCCTCTATCCATAAAGAGGTGCGATTTAATTGGCACTAGTTTCTATGTGTGCCGACTTTCTCTCTATTGGTTGCGTCCTAAATAGAAAAGGCATTTCTTATTGGAGGCCGACCTCCTATCTTTGTAATTATATTTTGTATGATGGCCAACCTATCTCTTGAAGAGGTGCGACCTCTCTATCAATATGTATATATAGAAGATCATTTCACTCCTTTGATCATTAAGCAAGTTCGATTCATTCCTTCATTCAAGTGCGAATTTCATCAGGAGCAGTTTGCGAATTTCTTCAAGGACAGATTTAGATATCAAGGAAGTGCAGATCATTATCTGTCATTGCATCTAGTGTAGGTGCTGAATATTGGCCTTGTGATTGGCCTCATTGTAAAGCGAATTGTTGCCACTATTTATATAGATAAGAGAGATCTTTGTTGCTGGGTTTTTCTCCCTCATGTGGAGGGTTTTCCCAGGGTATCTGCTGTGTTATTGTGTCTGATTTGAATTAATTTATGTGCATACAATCTGATCATTAAAAATTTACAAATATATCGTTCAGTAACCATATCGTAATCCGATATGTACCTATATATATACATATATACATGTATATGTAAATTATCAGGCAATAATAATATAACATTATTAATATCCACAGATAATAGGTAGTGTGTGTATATATATGCAAGTACATACTTGTATATACCTCAGTGTACATGTATGTGTATGTATACCATATTGACACATCCGTATGAGCATATCCATTTGCCAATCATACGCCTGTATCGATATGTATATACATATGGATACATGTATATACTACATACTTGTATATATACCCACTCAACCTATTCACTTACATCCATTCACCTTACCATCATAATGATCGTAACACAACAAGTCAAATATACAGATATACATCATTCACAAATCGTAAAGAAGTAAACAAGACTTCTAAAGCCTATGGATGACTTATCTAGACCAACATAACTGACTTGGTTCTCCCCAAACTATAATGACGTGTGTGTATGCTCAGATAGTTAACATTACCGGTTAAACGACCAAGCCCCTCTCCCGAGTTATATTTCCCCTCCGCCTGGAGGAATGGTTCACATACCTGCATCCACTGACATTAACTCACGACAGTCATATGTTCACAACAATAGCAATATATATAAACATCATAAGATAAATCAACATGATTCATTAACCTCCTTATGTAGTATTTCACCATGAATAACATCAATTGAAGCAACATGAAATGAGACAATCATAAAATTTAAAACACTCATATTGATAACAAGGCACAACATATCTTATTCATTCACAGAATTCTTGTTTACAATCATTTATTCCCTATGCAGTACTAATATCTTAGTAGCTGTACAATCGGGGTGTAACAAATAAATTGCATATAAGTAATGTGAAGCATATTCTTGGAAAAAAATACATGTGCCTTTTTTATTTAGATTAGAAATTCCTAAGAATTATTTTGTCATGGGTAATGATGCTACTGCTAATCTAATGGCTTATATAAGAAATGCTGACATGGTAAAATGAAACAGTATGAGTAGTAACTACTAATCTTACCAAGCAAATAGCAAGGATTCTTTTACAAGAAGGTTTTATAAAGGATGCTAGGGAACATTGAGAAGGTAAAATATCTTTTCTTTTTCAACTTAAATATCTAGTGGAAGGAAGTGAGAGAAGCTTGACAAACCTGGTCTGAAAATCTCTTCCAACTCTTGAGAGGTCTCTAAAGTTGTAGATGGAAAGGGGATTGCAGTCCTTTCTACTTTTCATGGAATTATGATTGATCAAGAAGCTTGGTAAAAAAATAGGAGGTGATTTATTATGTATTTTATAGTAATTTATAACTTACACCGAGACAAAATGTAAACACCTGATATGTAAGTTTCCTTCCTAGTATTTGACTTAATCATGATTTGGAATCTATAAAATGAAAAGTTCATTTCAATTAATCTCTTTAGATATTTCTTCTAAAGAAATAACTAAAAAAAGAATAAAATTCTGTATTTCATTTAAACATATTAAGTGCATTCTATCCTTATTTCATAAATACTTAAAGATTGAAAGAAAGAGCCAGGGGGCCATCCAATTAAAATGATCAAAATTAATTTTGTCATTTCGAGGGCGTGATTATTGAAGCATACCCAAATGGAATGTTCAGTCCATCTAGATAATGATATGGATGTTTTAATGGTTATAATAGGTAAAATTTGATACTGATCAGTACAAATAGTAAGAGAAGATAGAGTTAGTTGAATTACCTCTTTATAATTTAAGCAAAGGATGTATAATACATGTATTTCTTGTCAAATCATCAAATGATGACGACCTTTTTAAACTTTTGATTGAATATCTGCTGCAGATCAATATTGAGGCTCGTTAATTAGATAAGTTCTATTTTCACAAAAAAAAATGGAATGTGATTATGTCGAGAGGCATAACTACAATTGCAGCAAGAGGTGGATTGTAATGGTGCGAGCATGCTCACAAAACCCCTCAACTTAAATTTGATGGCTATTCAAACTTTAAATTAATAATTAAATATAATACATTATGTTCTATTTATTTAAATAAACCTTCATTAGTTATATATAAATACATACATATATATCATAGTTGCCACGAGACTGGTACTAGTACTGGTACGGGAGACTGGTACTGGTACCGGTACGACATTTTTTGAAAATAGGAGACAGGGGGTACTTGGAGACGCCATTTTGTTTTTAATATAAAAATTAATAATATATAGAAAATCTGAAAATATAATGACATTGAACTTTCAAAACAATGGGAGAGGTCAAAAGCGGCCCTTTAAGGACAAACAAACTGATCAAGGGTTTAATCGTTTTGAGGTCTTGGATAACCAGGCCTTGGAGGAGGGGATTCCTATTGAGATGGTTCCTGGGGCTATCAATATGGATACAGGGCTGGAGCAGGCAATTGCTGTTGAGAACCCTTCTCCTCCTTCAGATAAGGAGATTTCTGGGCTTTCAGTTGTTGCTGCTGGCCCACAGGATGATATCATTTTAGCTGATTTAGCTAAGGAGGCTCTGTCCTCTGGTAAAGGTCGGGGAGCTTCTTATCTAGGGGTTCTACAGCGCCCTCTCAAAAAGGGACATTTTGAGCACTCCTCTAAAGTTGGTCGTAAAAAGGATGCAGATAAGATTAAATCTACTGGGGATTTGTTGGTTGAGTCTGGGTCTGTTAAGACCATTGGTACCCACTTTTCTCAACCTTCCTCATGATTATTCTTTCATGGAATGCAAGGGGGCTGAATAGCGCCTCCCGTCAGAAAGCTATTCAGGCTATGATTGGGGTTCATTCTCCAGATATTTTTTGTGTTCAGGAGACCAAGCTGCAGGTGGACTTCATGCTTCAGTGTGCCCCTCGTATTTGGTTCTCTGGTCAGTGTCAGTGTATTGGTTCTAAGGGAAGCTCTGGAGGTTTGGCGCTTTTTTGGGATCCTCGTAAGGTTGTTCCTCGCTGGTGGATTTCTAGCCATTCCTCTATCTCGATGGTGGCTTCGGTTGTGGACTCTGGTGAGACTATTTTGGTTAGTAATGTTTATGCTCCAGTTGATTTCCGGGGTAAAGGTCAGCTTTGGGCCCATATCAGGTATGTTAGGTCCTGTGCTCCTTACTTGCCTTGGATCCTAGCTGGTGATTTCAATGCTATTTTGTGTCTGGAGGAGAAAAGAGGGGGGCTGCCGAGACTGGGTCCTGCTTCTGATTTATTTCGGGCTAATGTGGACTCTCTGGCTCTTGTTGATGTTAAACCTTCTAATGGCTTATTTACTTGGAATAATAGGCGGAGTGGGCCAGAGGCAATTTCCGAGCGGTTGGACAGGTTTCTTGTTTCTTGTTATTGGGTTGGGGATAGTCGGGTTATTGGCTCTGAGATTCTTGACTGGTGTGGATCTGATCATTGGCCAGTTAAGTTTTCAGCTTCTCCTTTCCCTAACCCAAAGAATCCTCCCTTCAAATTTCAGCTTATGTGGCTTCGTGATTCTTCTTTGTATAATCTTATTGAGCAATGGTGGTTGGATGGTGCCCCGGCCTATGGCTCAGCTATGTACTCTTTTGTTAAGAAGCTGCAAAGTGTCAAGTATCATCTTAAGCGGTGGAATTGGCTTTGTTTTGGCAATTTTTGGGCCAAGAAAAGGGAAGCACAGGAACGTCTTGCTGTTGTTACTCGCCAGATTAGAGATTTGGGTTTTTCAGAGGCTCTTGGGCAGGCTGAGTCCCAGGCTCTTAAAGTGGTGGAGGAGTGGGAACTTCGTGAGGAGATATTCTGGAAACAGAAGGCTCGGGTTGACTGGCTTCAAGAGGGTGATAGGAATACTGCCTTCTTCCATCATTCTGTGCAGGCCCGTCGAAATAAGTGCTATATTTCTTCTCTTGTTAATTCTGATGGCTTAGTTCTATCCTCACAACAGGCTTTATCTAGAGAAGCTCGCCAATTCTACTCCTCTCTGTTTACTGAGGATTCTCCCCCTTCTGATTTTGAGGATAATATGATTCTTTCTTGTATTCCTTCTTTGGTCTCTAATGAGTTGAATGCTTCTCTTATGCGCCCGATTACTCTGTCTGAAGTGGAGGAGGTTGTTTTTGGGATGAATAAGGGGAAAGCTCCTGGCCCTGATGGGTTCCCTATTGAATTTTTCCAAGAGTTTTGGGAAATTGTGAAGTTGGATCTAGTGGAGGTTGTCCGCGAATCTTTTCATAACAAGCAGATGCTTCGGGCCTTGAATGCTACTTTTCTTGTTCTCATTCCTAAGAAGGAGGGTGCTGATAGGTTTGATCTCTTCCGACCTATTGCGCTCTGTAATGTGGTGTATAAGATTATTACGAAGCTGATTGCAGAACGGCTTAAATCTTGCTTGCCTGTTGTTATATCTGAGGAACAAGGGGGTTTTGTGGCCGGTCGTCAGATTCTTGATGGGGTGGTGATCGCCTCGGAGGTCATTCATTCCATGGCGATCTCTAAGGAAAGATCTATGTTCATCAAGCTGGATATGGCTAAAGCTTATGATAGAGTTAAATGGAGTTTCCTTCAGAAGATTCTGTTGGCCTTTGGGTTTTCTTCTGATTGGGTCAGTTGGACTATGAGTTGTGTGACTTCCTCTTCCTTCTCAGTTATTGTGAATGGGGAACCTTCTGAGCTTTTTGGTGCTTCCAGGGGTCTTCGTCAGGGGGATCCTCTTTCTCCCTATCTCTTTATTCTTATGGCTGAAGGGCTTGGGCGCTTTCTTAAATCTCGGGTCTCTCAAGGTGGGATTCATGGTTGGCAGTGGGGGATGGGTCTGCCTACTCTTTCTCACCTCCAGTTTGTGGATGACACTTCTCTTGTGGGGCTTGCTCGTCTCCGTGAAGCTGATTCCTTTAGGAAAGCTTTGGACATCTACCTTGTTGCTTCGGGTCAGAAAGTTAATGAGCAGAAGTCTTCTATCTTTTTCTTTAACACTCCTTTGGCCATTCAGAGGAGGATTGCTGCTATTCTGAGGTTTCAAATTGGATCTCTCCCCTTTGTCTATCTGGGGATCCCTCTTGCTGTTGGGCGTCAACCCAGATCTTCTTGGCAGTTGCTGCTTGATAAGTTGAGGAAGAAGATAACACACTGGACTCATAGGTGGTTGTCTACTGCTGCTAGAGTTACCCTCCTTCAGTCTGTTATCCAGGCCCTTCCCATCTACAGGTGTTTTGTCCAATCAGCCCCTATGTATTTTCTTCGGGAATTTGATGCTCTCTCTCGGCAATTCCTTTGGAGTGGTAACTTGATGAATTCTAAGTGGAGCCTTGTTAAATGGGATTCTGTGTGTAGACCTAAACAGGAGGGTGGTCTTGGTTTACGCTCTTCTATTTTGAGTGGGCAAGTTCTTGCAGCGAAGCTCTACTGGCGCTGGTGTACTAATCAACACCAGTTGTGGGCCCGTGTTCTTAACTATAAGTATTTTCATGGCGTTGCTTCTTATGAGGTTCCTCGCTATCCTCTGGAGGGGAGTGGGTCTATGATTTGGTCTACTCTGAAAGTAGGAGCTCAGTTGATTAAGCGGGCGCTTTTTTGGATCTGTCACTCGGGGTCACAGGCTCTATTTTGGTGGGATTCTTGGGATGGTCACCCACCTATTCTTTCTGCTTTTCCTCATCTACAATCCCTCTGTGATGTTTTTACTACTGCTAGTTGGGACACCGTTGAGCATTACAAGACTGCTGAGCAGCGTGGCTCTGTCGTCTCTTTTCGTTGGAAGCACCCTTCTGAGTGGCCTCCTGGGGGCTCTGAGGGGGATAGGCG
This sequence comes from Sequoia sempervirens, assembly GCA_007258455.2. Lineage (NCBI taxonomy): Eukaryota > Viridiplantae > Streptophyta > Pinopsida > Cupressales > Cupressaceae > Sequoia > Sequoia sempervirens. The sequence continues at coordinate 5,926 of VDFB02390769.1, read as the reverse complement.
GGAGCTTGCTCAACTTTTGGATTCCCGGGCTTGCAACTCATTGAGGGGACCTGATATTTTAGCTTGGGATGGCTCTGATAAGTCTGGGAAGTATTCTGTGTCTTCTGGCTATAAGCAGTTGGGTCGACAGCTGTTTGGGGCTACGGAGGTTCCTTGGTGGAAGTATGTTTGGTATAAGTTGTCTTGGCCAAAGTGCAATTTCTTCATGTGGTTGGTGGCTCAAAACCGGTGTCTTACTTGGGATAATCTATGCAAGCGGGGTTTCCAGGGTCCCTCTTGTTGTGTGTTGTGTCGGGAGGCTGAGGAGTGTGCTTCTCATCTCTTTTTCCAATGTTCCTATGCTCGGGAGATTTGGCATCGTTGGTGGCGGGTGTGGAATGTGCCTTGTATGCATGTTTCCTCTTTGGCTGAGTTTGTGGATCGGGGGAGTAGGGCCCCTGTTTCCACTCCTTTTCTTCAAGCTGCTTGGGCGATTGGCCCCTCACTCATTATTTGGAATCTTTGGTTGGAGAGGAATCGGCGGATTTTTCAGGATGTGCTGATGGGAGCCCCTCGCTTGTGGTGGAAAATTTTGCATTTTGTGGGAGAAACGATCGCGGCTAAGTGTGATTTGTCTGTTCCGGCTGCTCCTTCTGATGTTGGTTGTTTCAACCGCCTTCATCTTCCTCCTTCGCATCGGCAGCTTATGCGCAACAGGTGTAGGCATCCAACTCCGAAGGTGAATAGGGAGGGAAGATGGTCTCCTCCTCCTCAAGGCACCCTAAAAATTAACACGGATGGCTCTTCTCGTGGAAACCCTGGTCATGCTGGTATTGGTGGTGTTGGTCGGGATAGTTCTGGGGATGTTCAATTCATTTTCTCTATTTATAAGGGTCTTCATACTAATAATCTTATGGAGGCTCAGGCTATTTTACTGGCTGTGGAGCGTGGCAGCCAGTTGGGGTGGCGCAGGATTATATGTGAATCTGACTCCCAGGTTGTGGTGAACTTGCTAAACAGGCAGAGGTTAGATGATGTCAGTTGGCAACTGGCTTTGATTATTGAACAAATTCTCAATCTTTGTGTTTCTCTTGAGTTTGTTACTTTCACTCATATTCCTAGGGAGTGGAATGGTGTTGCTGATTGTTTGGCTAAATGGGCTTCTGATCATTTTCATGATTGGAATTTGGTTGATCGGGGTCAGTTACCCCCTGATTTGTCTCAACAGCTGGACCATTTGGTGGAGCTGGATAAGGCTTTGTAATGACTCTGCTATGTAATTTTCTTGTGTTTTAATAAATTTTTACCCCTCTTTTATGTTTAACTTTCAAAACAATAGCAGCAGTAAAGTTTAAGAATGAACATTAACTTTAAATACACAAAATTGAAAACTCAAATCCAAATGGCAAATGTCATTGTCACATTGTGTCAAAGAGTCAAAGAGTTCATACTTCAAATTCCATAATCATAGTTTTAACTTCTAAGTTCACATTTGACATTACATATTCAATTACATATTGAAAATCAGAAATATTGATAGTTTGATAATGATTGGCTGATATGCAAACAAAAAACAAAAATCAGAAATCTATCTGATATGAGATATCTCATATCATCTACATCACATCAATATCATCCATGTCAAGGTCCTCAGTTATGAGGCTATCCAAAAACTCATCACTCTCTAACTCAGGTTCCTCTGCTGGTAGTAGAACTGGGGGTAAATCAATAAGGCCATCTGGTTCAACCACTTCATCCACTATGGCTGCAACATCTTCATCAGGTGAAATTTGGTCCCATTTTGCTGAAGGACCTGCATTGTATGCAGGATCTACACGAGAGAGAAGGTGAAGTGAGCTATGAATGTACACCAGGTTCTCTGCTTTCTTTGACCCCAATCGGTTCCTCTTTAGTGAATGAATAAAACCATAAGTACTCCAATTTCTCTCACAAGATGAAGAGCTAGCTACTTGTGAGAGTAATCTTATTGCAAATGATTGCAATTCAGGTGTTTCACCTCCATGGTTCCACCACCACTCTATAGGGTCTTTCTTTGCTCGCATATCATATAAAGCTTCCACGGAAGAAAAGTCACCATGCCCACGTGAAAACTTATTCCATTGACTCCTTATAATTGATGCTTCCTCACCTCGGCCATATATCTTTTTTATTGCAGCCCAAAACCCCTTCATTACCTCTCTATCCTCATATGGAGCCCTCTTATTGGTCTCTTCTATATTATGCCATTTAGGATTTAAGGCATAGGCAGCACAATGAAGAGGTGTGTTAAGTCTGTTCCATCTTCCATGTAACTTTTCTTCTATCAAAAGATATAGTGAAGGATCTTTTGCATCTGTTATTTCCTTAATTCTTTCACACATGGAATCTATTTCTTCATAAATCTCCCCCAAACATGGCTTGTCTGAATCTGCAAATTTGATCACCTCACATATGGGCTGAATAAAGTCCACAACAAATTTAACTTCAGCCCAAAAATGGTCATCAAGGATCATACCTCTCACCTCAACTGCATCATTTGATGTAGATTGCCTCCAAGCTGCCCACGCATCACTAACAACTGTGGAACACAAAGCACCTTTCACTTCACAAAGACGGTGAAGAAGAATAAAATAAGAAGCAAACCTTGTATCAGCTGGTTTGAGAAGCTCCACCTTGGCAAATTTTCGATAAATAGCTTGTGTTTGGTGATGGTTGCATATAAACATTTGAATTTTTCTGCCCTTTTCTATGAGAGCTAAAACCCACTCAAACTTGCCAATATCTTTGAGTGCATTATTCAACGAATGCACACAACATGGTGTCCAAAATATATGCTTGTATTTCTTTTGCACCAACATGCCTGCTGCTTTACAAACAGGGGCAGCATCTGTAACAATTTGGACTACATGTGATGCCCCTACCTCCTCAATGCCGTCACATAGCTGGTTATAAAGATACTCTGCATTTTTTTCATGCCCCGAACAATCCAATGCCTTCAAAAAATAAGGCCCTTTGCTGCATGTTACCATGATATTAAGTAGTGGACGGTTTCTAGTATCCGTCCACCCATCCATCACAATGTTGCATCCTTCTGAAACCCACACTCTTTTCAATGGTGCAGTTTGTTGCTCTAATCGAATTTTTTCTTTATCAATTAGAGTAGTGCGAAGCTTTTCATACATAGGTGGTCTATATCCAGCTGGTGCATTGTTGATTGCTTGGACCATCTCTATATAGAAAGGTGATCGAGCAACATTAAATGGTATTCCATTGGCATAAAGGAAGCGTGCAATTGCTGCATCAACCGCATCTCGACCTTGCACATCAAATAATCTACCAATGGGGTTTGAGCTACCAATGTGTGGCCTCTTGTGAGAACTTTCTGCTGCTACATCTCTTGAAGACACATCCACCTCTGCCTCTCTATTGATATTTTGATTCTGATTTGCAGCAGTGTTTGTTGAAGCGTGAGAGCTCATATTAGAAACTTTACCATTAGCCCTTTCTTCATCCCTCACAGCCTCATATCTTTCCTTCTCATTTATACAAGGATCAACACCTTTTCCAGGTAAGTGAAGGAAATGAGCCCTCACCCTCGTGTAAGTACCTTGCCATGACATTGGGCATAATTTGAATGAGATCATGGATGTTCCACCTGAACCCTTCAACCCCTTAACACGATCAACATACTTCCACAACGGATACAAGCCTTGTTTGTTTCCCCCACTTGACATTCTTGATTCAAATTCGACACAAAAACAAAAAAAAGTAAAACAAAAAGACATCATCATTAGAGTTTAGACACAACAAATATAGAAAGAAAATTTTAAAAAATTCACAATGCACACAGCATAGTGCACACTTTTAATTTTTAAAGTTTATACTATTTTTTAAGTTTAACTAAGAATACACATCAATGGTGAATGAAGCAGATCTCATAATATTTTCTGAGTCTGATTGGCAGCGGTTACCACAACCTACAGCTTGTGTGTGTTTTGAATCTTGATCCAGTAATCTCCACAAGAGTATCGCCCCTGTTTAAAATCGTGGAATCTGTAGATTCCATGATTTTAAATAGGGGCGATACTCTTGTGGAGATTATTGGTGACTAAACTGCTTATAGTTAAAAAAAATCATTTCGGAAGCAACTTTCTTGCTTTGCAAAGTGGTATCATATTTCGTGCATGAAATGAAAGTATTCATACAAGCTTAAGCCAAAGCGAGTGATATATAAACTTCACAAATTGTTGATTTGAACTGTTCTTTTTTAAGAATATGCATTCTATCAAGATTTGAAGATTTTCTCTCTTAACTATATATGTTGGCTCAGTTAGATCTTTATTCTTTCCATATAGGCATAGGAGTCGTTTTAGCGTAGGGATTTAAAGTAATTTGGAATTTCAAAATTTTGGAGATTATTGGTGATGCTAAATAAAACAATTTGAAAAAATACGGCTTGCTTAAAAATGAGATTCTGGTGTGGGTCGCCGTCAGCTTGTATGAGGGTATGAAAAGTTTAAAAACTAAAAAAAAAAATAAAATATTACTTACCAAAGGTCCAAAGCCCAGTCTCTATCTTCTCTAGTTGCGCGATGAAACAATGAGATCTGAGACTTTAAAAAAATCGCGTTTTTAACATATTCGCGTTTTGTTTCCATGTTTGACCCTTTTACCGGCGGGAGACCTCACGGGAGACGGCGGGAGACGGCAGGAGACGTCGATTTATTTTTTGGAGATGTGGGAGACGTCGGGAGACGGCCGAAAAGTCTCCTGGCTTGACTGAGGCGTTTCCAGAGACTGGTACAGTGCCGGAAACGCGTCTCTGTCTCCGAGACGCATCTCAGGGGGCAGGAGACGCGTCTCCCGGCTACTATGATATATATAGACATACATATGCATATGTATACATATACACAATTCGTAAACTTGGACTTGGAGAGTACTTGGCAAGCTCAAAATTTTTGACTTCTCCTTGAAATAGTTTTGGATGGCCTCTTTGGCCCTATTCATGACCTCATAAATATATTCCATTGCATTATTCTCCCCATCCACCAAGTGCAAAACCCTCACTGGCGGCTCCATTACCTACAAAGTGCAAAGTACAAGTAAATTTAAGTTACAACTTACAATGAAACTAAATACTTTTGAAGTTTAAAAATTACGGATTCACTTTGAAATTTAAATTAAGTTTGAAGTTACCTTGGCAATCTCTAAACCTCTATTTGCAAAAACATCATCAAAAACTATTTTTGTGGCCCTTTCTCCTTCAGGCTTCTTTGAATAAGTTGGGTCTTCACTCACAAACATCTGCTTCAGGGGAGTCAATAAACTAGAAATAGTTTGGAATTTTAGAAAATTAGTTGCAAACCTTGTAGCACTTGATCCCTCAAGCTCTTTCCCCTTGGTGTGATCTCTCATCAAGCTAAGAACCCACGATCAATTTTATCCTTCCCCATTGTACCATGAGAGCAAAGCTGCATTTGATGCAAACCCGATTCTTGGTTGATGTGTGCTTTCTTACGTTTTTGCAGAGGAGTCCAAATTCCCTCATTAACCCCTGCATCATTGAACATAGGCTGGAAATCCTTTGTTGCTTTGTGAGACCAATACCCTTGAATTTCCTTTCGCATAGAAGACTTGATCAGGGAGGGTGGCACCTCCTTGGCGATCATGGTTGACAAATTATCTTTCTGACCTTGAGAAGAACATAAAGGAGGACATGGTAGTGCTTTTGCTGCCTTGATAGAGAGATGACGTGGAAGAGTGTCTTTCCAACATGTGGCATGGGATATCGATTTGTGTTTGCTAATATGGTAATTTGTGGCTACATGACATGTGTCATAACATCTGCAACAATGAAATGACAACCCTTCATCGTTTAGGAGCTGAACCCAAGAGCGACTTCCAACTTTTAAGTTGATGTCTGTAGGGAGATCCTTGGAGATAT
>VDFB02390768.1:0-15242 GCA_007258455.2 Sequoia sempervirens | reverse complement strand
AACCTTTGATTTTGTACATTTTTGCAACAACTTCAACATTGGGGGCATTGCTGGCACAAAACACGCATGAGGAAAAGGAAAGGGCCATATACTACATTAGTCAGACACTAGTCGAATATGAACTAAATTACACAACCATTGAACGTGCTTGTCTTGTAGTTGTCTTTGTTGTTCAGAAATTAAGACACTACATGTTGAATCACCATACGCACTTAGTAGCAAAGATTGATCCTCTAAAATATCTTCTCAGTCGCACAACATTCACAAGTCACTTGGAAAAATGGATAATGATTTTGAGTGAGTATGATATTCAGTATGTGGAAAGAAAGGCGATAAAGGGGACAAGTGATAGCAGACCAACTGGTAGACACACCTATACAAGGAAATCATCCACTAGTAGCAAACTTTCTAGATGAGTCAATGTTTCATACAAAACCTAAGTCACCTTGGAGGCTATATTTTGATGGATCTCATACTAATCATGGCTCGAGGGCAAGGATATTGTTTATCACCCCTCATGGAGACTCCATGTCCCTAAGTCCTTCCACATTGCTTTTCCATGTACAAATAATGTGGCAGAATATGAGGCACTTGTAACGGGACTCAGAATGGCCATAAAATGGAAAATTAGAACACTTCATGTCTATGGAGATTCTCAATTGTTCATTAACCAAGTCAATGATGACTATGACACTAAGGACGAGAAATTAATGCCTTACAAATGAATGGTTGATAACTTTTAGACATATTTCCACATGGTGACTTTTGAGCAAGTTTTGAGAACACAAAATAAGGCAGCAGACACAATGGCCACAATTGGCTCTCTCCTGGACATTCCTAGTAATGTGCATCAATTTGAATTCTTGGTAGAACAACTTTTGATTCTTGCCTATGATATACTAGAATCAGAGATGGCTTGCGAGCTTGTTGGTCACAATTCTCCATGGTATCAAGACATTTATGATCACTCCTCAAGTCCCAAACCCTCCCCCAACCCTCGTCTAATAACCAATGAACATCCTTTTTATCTGAAAATCATGATACCATTGTCAATGACACCCTTTACCATCGTGAGCTTTGATAACGCCCTTAGGATGTCTTGGATTAATCGATGAAGCACAAACGACCACAAGAAGTACATGAGGGCATATTTGATCCCATCTCAGCTCACCCTACTTTTAGCCAAAAAGATAAAAAATATTCTTGGGTATTATTACCACTATTGAGAAAGATGCACTCACCCTATTTCATAATGTGTCACCAATGTTAGATACACAATGACTTGATTCATGCACCAACACAGGAACTTCGGCCGATTACTTCTCCTTGTCCCTTCACACAATGGGGACTCAACCTCATGGGAAAGATCCACCCTACCTCGTCCAATGGCCACAAATTCATTATTACCACCACTAAGTACTTTAAGTGGATTGAAGCCATCCCCCTTACATACATAATCGACAAACAAATCTCCAAATTTATCCTCAACTACTTCATTTTTCGGTATGCTATTCTATAGTCCATCATCACAAACAATGGACATCCTTTCAAAAATTAAGACATTCATGAGTTATGTGAACAATTTCGCATTCAACACCATTTTTCCACGCCATACTACCCACAAGGAAATGATCAAGCTAAGACATCCAATAAGACAATAATCAAAATTCTTAAGAAGATAGGAAATGATGTTATCCATGACTTGCACATCCAACTCAACCCTACTTTGTGGGCTTATTGCACCAACATCTGCATGCCTAAGAGTGCCACTCCATTTTCCCTGGTCTTTGGAGCTAAAGCCATCTTGCCCATCGAGGTTGAAATCCTATCCTTGCAAGTCTCCATGAAGGGTATGATTGATGATGAGGAGTATAGACAATCACGACTGCATGAGCTAGAGATGTTAGATGAAAGAAGACATAATTCCTTGAATCACCTACAGGCATATCAGAATCATCTCTATCACAATTATAACAAGAAAGTAATGGTCAGAAAGTTTGACATTGTTGACCTAGTCCTCATGCAAAATCCTAAGAATCATGTTGATAGAGAAAAACCTGGAAAGTTCCAACCAAATTAGATAGGTCCTTACATCATCACCACCTCATTTAGTTTTGGTGCATATCAGTTGGCTACTCCAGACAGTGAACAGTTAATAGAACCCATCATCAATCTGCATCTTCAAAAAGTCTATACATAGCATTAGAAAAGCCTTGCCGAAAACCATTAAAAATACAAAAAATTGAAAAATACAAACAAAAAAACGTCACCTTGATGAAAACCTGGCAAATACATGTTCTAGTGACACAAAAAAAATGATGATAAAAAAATAAAGAGAAATAGTTCGTCCAATAGTGAAACCCTAGTAAATAGGTGCTTTGGATAAGTACCATGGTGAAAACTTGGCAAACAAGCACCATGTGTAGTCAGTCATTGTTTTTCCATCTACTATCACTCTATCTACCTTGGACCATAATAAACATCCACTTTTCTAACATTATCATGACATTCACCATGACATCATGCCATTTCTTTCCATGGCCGGCAATCGTTGACATCAAGTCTCGTATACCGCCCACTGTCCATACTGAGCATGTCATTTCCATCCCGTTCTTCTTGGCTCATTCTTGATCTGACTAGGGGAAACCCTTTATCATGTGACTGCAATGGGTATCACACATGGTCTTGACAATCAAAAAAGTCATTAAAAAATCCATAAAAATAAGAAAAGTTCTGAAAAATCCATAAAAATCATAAAATGTCCTGAAAAAATCCATTAAAAATCAGAAAATGTCCTGAAAAAATCCATAAACATCAGAAAATGTCCTAAAAAAATCCATAAAAATCACAAAATTTCTTGAAAAAATCCATAAAAATAAGAAAATATCCTTAAAATATCCATAAAAATTAGAAAATGTCTTGAAAAACATCCATAAAAATTAAAATGTCTTGAAAAAGAAATCCAAAAAAATCAAAACATGTAAGAAAAAAAACACAAAAACATCTAGATAACACTCAAAAATCTCAAAAAATAGAGTCAAAGTCTGTCAGGTCAGTCTTTTTCCGTGTCAAACTACGTTGCCTCTACAACTGGACGTAGGCAAGGCCATCTATTGATGTGCCCCTGAGACATTAGGTCAGTACTTTAGGCATTGTCAAATAAAATCATGATTCAACACTTTGTCATTTCAACAAAGTCACAAGTTGTGTCAAACTATGAGGTCTCTGAGTGCACGACGTAGGCAAGGCCATATGTTGATGAGCCCTCAAGGCCACCTAGGTCAGTCCTTTAAGGTTCTTCATATCAATCAAATAAGTCATACATAGTCACACTTAGACACTAGATAGTCATTTGCACATCAACATTCAAATCACAAACCAACAGACAACATTGTCCAGCCAGTCATCAAGTCAAACATCAGTCAAATTGCTAAAACAATGTCAACCCATTCACTTTATGGTCCCTTTCAAGATGTATCCTTCTTAGAATTGGACAACTATCAAAATATCATTTTCCTTTTTAGGATGTGTCTTTCCTGATGACAAACCCCATCACATAGTCATTGGCCTTTTCAAGATGTGTCTTTCCTGACGACAGGACCTGTCACATAGTCATTGACCTTTTCAGGATGCGTCCTTCCTAACGATAGGCATCGTCAAATTGTCAAAACTGTCAGACTGTCAAATCGTCAAACTATCCACTGTCAAGCAATCAACTTTTGACAAATAAATATTGGAAAACATATTGAATAGTTGTTGATTTTGCTGGTCTATTTTGTCTTATCTTTTTATTGTTTTGTCTCTTGTTCATGTTACTAGCTACCTCGAGGATGTCCCATGAAGGATTTATAGGTTTGATGATGTCTCATGACCTGATTTTCCTTGATTGTTGTCTTTGGTGTGTCTTGACAAAAAGACTGGGGCAACTTAGCCCTTAGTATGAGTTGGGACATTCCTTGTCTATGATTGCTTTTTTTTCACAAGTGGATGACCTTGCACACCTTGGTCTATGTTATATCATGGTTTTTGTTGTCCATTTGTCTCATTTTACTATCCAATGATGATTATGCAACATCTATGATGTTATTTGGAAAAATATTGAAGTATTTATTTTTCATCCAATATCCATGTCTTCCACACTAACATTTCTTCTATTCCTTCATCCTCTCGTCTTCTTATCCTTTTCGAGAGCACACTCATGTTCTTCAACTAGCCTATCGTCTCAAGGGGGTATACCACTACCTCCTCATCATCCTTCCTCTCCCTAATTTCACACTGGGGCATATTTTTTACTTGTTTTCTTTGACACAATGTGATAGATTGCATTATGTCAAAGAGGGGCAAAATGTAGACACATAAAAATGGTCTCGACTTGCAAACCATATTTTCTATGACGACCATGCTTCTCCCTCACATAATTCAATTATTTAATCATGTCCTAATGTCATAATTATTCCTCCATGATTATTTAAATAATTAAATTACATTTATTTATTTAAGTATGTTATTAATCAATCTTAATTCTCTCGAATCATTTAATAACAGTACCATTTATCCTTCAATTAAATAACAGTATCCATTTAACCCACTTTCCATCCCATCAAATAAATAATTAAAACAATTATTTATTGTCTTTTGTCTCATTCTCTTTTATGAATTAAACCATTATTTAATTCATAGGTCAACATTCCTCCATAAATTAAATAATTTCTATTATTCCAACTACTTATTTTTCTCCACCATTGATTTGATTATCTCCAATTAAATCTCAACCCTTCATTTCAAAGCTTTTAACCTAACTTTGACCTAATGTTTCCCTAACTCTAATCCTCTTTATGACATTTATTCTTAGCCTTTGATATTAGGGCTTCACCAATTTTTAATCTTGTTTGTCCATTCTCAATTTAGAATTCTTTAAAGGGCTCTCTCTCAAGCCATTTTAGACACACAAGTTACACACATGCTTGAGGACTTGGATACTTGAGCACTCACAAATATTCAATATTTTGCTTGTCTAAGCCATAGATGATAGTTTCACTTCAAATCTGAGGGCAATTATACCATTTTCAGCAAGATGGAGAAGGCCAATGGAGGTCAACCAATGGAAGCTTGAAGACTAGGTGATGTTGTTTCACTATTTCTTATGTTTCTAGTTTTCTTTGTGCTCCATTTTTTATTAGGGATTTAACAGTTTTATGCTACTTACAATCTAACTTGAATTTTTTTCTCTAATACAGAACATTAAAAAACTACAAAATAGTAAATGTGCGTACTTAACCAAGCAATAGAGGAGAGGAGTGGAAAACTTACCACCTCCACCAAGAGCACTCAGGGCTAATGAGGGAGAAAATGAGAGTTCTCAAGCCTCTGTTGTGATGGTGTTGTCCCATAATTGCTCTACTGAATTGATGGAGTGATATTGTTGTTGCTATGGAGTGCAAAAATGCTACTAAAAATGCTTGGGAATGCAAGAAGTGAGTGCAAGAGAATGTGAAGAAGTTGAGTTGAGAGCTTAGAAGATTGTAGAAGCTTGCAATGAAGGAATGAAGAGAGAATTTGAAGGAAGAGAGATGAAAACAGCCATATTCGGGTTGGTTGATCGAAGAGGGAATTACAAATCGACCCCCAATGGGAAGTGTAACACCTCTATTGCTTCAGCCGCAAGAATCTGCTAGGGATGTAAGCACACCACGTGGGCATCCCCAATAGAAATTCTTCCGTCGACACTCAAAACAAGCACCAAGTGGAATGGAGGCAATGGGCTTATGTGGAATTTAGCCTCTGAATTTGGTTTTCTAAAGTGGAGAAAGGAAAAAGGGGAATTTGTGTAAGGGGTGAAAATTCACTCCTATACACTACACTATGTACATGGGACACACTATGTAATAGGTCAAGATACAAACCTAGTAGAATACACAAATTCTAACTAGGTTACTAATTTGAGGATTGCAAGTCCACATATAGCTACAAATTTCACCTTAGATCCAGTCTTATATGTTTGTCAAGAAAAAAAATATGCTATTGCTATCTCATCTATAAAGGCATAATACATAAAGCTTGTGGATGTTACTACAAAGGTGATTTAGTTTCATCACACCCAATAGAGTTTGACACTTATTAGCTACCATGGACATCATTTATTGTGACAACCAAATTGTTATTTCAATATTGAGAAATCAAGTTCACCATTAGTGGATGAAATATATTGAGATCCATACGCATTACATATGAGATCTTATACAAGATTATACAATTGATCATCAACTTACTATCCTACACCATAGTAGATTGGAGATATTTTCACCAAATTATTTCTAGAGAGCACATATGTTCATAACTGGGCTCTTATAAGGGTGCAAGACATAATCACTTTTGGGAGGCTATATAGTCCTTTTACTTCCCTCCTTGGGATGGATTTTTCCTACATGTTTTATTCTTCCCTCTTTTGGGGGGCACACTATTATTTTTTGTATCTTGGGATTCAATTAAATTATATATAAGTACCTAATAAGACTTGTCTTACCAAAACTCATTTTTCTTATAGAAGTTGAACTTAAGGGGTGTTGGTGTAATTATTTATTTATTGTTGAGCCTTATATTAAGTTTACTTTGGTAATTAATATTTATACTTATGTAAATTAAGAAATAGTTGAGCATGTGTCATCTCTTTCATTGATGGAGCACATGCCACCTCTACCTCATTCAACTCCTTGACTGACTATAATTAAGTGTCACCTCTTTTTCATCAAAATGAGTGTTGATGGTCCAAATAGCACAACATTGAACAAAATACTTCTATCATATTTCTCCTTCAATTTATCAAGAGTAAGACCTTCCTTCACAGGGATATCCACATTAACCAAATAGCAATCATTGCTTCTAACTCATAAATTTTCTCATTTAGATCCTTGCTAGCTTGTTGAACTTCATTTTTTATGTTCATAAATGAATTTAGATCTGAACCTGATTATGCTCATTATCTTCTCAATAAAATCCACATTATCCTCATCAAGGATAGATTGCTCCAAGAGGGTTTACTTTGGCACCTTACTGATGTCCTTTAGCTTCTTGGTATGCTCTCTATACTCTTCTTCTTGTTTCTCCAAGACTTCAACATGTACATTCATATCTTCCACTAACTCCAATGCACCTTCATGAACTTTAAAACCATCAACAAGTAGCTCATCAACCTATTGATTAAGCTGATCAACCCATCTATCAAGCATTCCAACCTTACTTCTCATCTATACCAAATCATTAGCCTCTTGCTTGCTTAATAAGATTGGGGTCTCTAGAGTAGCAGCTTGTTGAGAAATAGGAGTGGAGACATCCTTCAAGAACTTGTGCAACTGATCCAATTGGGCTTTAAGTTCATCCTTCCTTTGTTTATCCTTGATGATCCTAGATTTGGAGGATGCGATAATTTCAATAAGGTTCATTTGTTCATGCCTTGTGGGTCTCCCCAAATTAATAGTGCCCAACTAGTAGTCAGTCAATTACATATCTTTTATGTCTTTGTCCACCATAGGGATTGCAAACTCAGCTATGATCTCACTTGCATATGTGAGCTTTGTGGAATGGAGAACCTTGGCATTTTTTCTTGGGCCTCTCTTTTTCTATTTCCTTCATCATTTCTTCCCAATTCGAAGGTTGAGGTTAGACTATTTATTTCCTCTCAAGGTCTAGTTTAAGCCATGTTGGAGTAGCAGGAGTAGAAGCCACTTGTGTGGAAGAAGAAGTAACAGTGGTAGAGGAAAGAGGTTGCAAAATGGTGTTCTTAGGTTGATAACCAACCTCTTGTACCTTTTGTTGTTCCCTTTCTACAACTTCTTTTGCAATCCTTTTGGCTTCAACCTTATATTCTTGCTCTTGCACTCTTTTAACTTCTAGCTCCTTTTGCAAACATTCTTTTTCTAGCCTCTTCTCCTCAAACATTTGATCCCTTTGTCTTTCAAGATATCTAACTCTATCCCATGCTTCTTTATACTTTTTGTCATGTTTAGCCAATGCTTCTACCTCATTTTCTCTCAATATGCATTCTTCCTCTTCTTTCCTCCTATGAGCTTCCTCAACAGCCTTAAATTTAGCTTGAAGGTCTTCTCTTTCTCTCTCCCTTTCTCTTGAGCCTTTCTCCCCTTCAAGCTCCTCATATCCTTTTCTCCTCGCAGAATAGATTTCAATTCCATGCTCTCTCCCTCCTTTGGTCTTCAATTCTTGCTCCTTTTGTTGTGGCAACAAGTTCTGCTTCTCTTTTTGTTTTCTTGCTATCTCTTCTTCTCTAGCCTTATCTTTAGCTTCTTATTGCCTAGCAAGTGCCTTAGCTTGTGCTTTGGCATATGCTTCCTTCTTAGCATCCTCAAACAACTTCCATTGATCTTCTTGGGTGAGGACATGCTCAGTTCCCACATCTTCAGTTTCTTCATTGGATACAACCCCATGAGTTTCCTTGTCAGATTGGGTGGCTTTAGAATCTCTATCAATATCATGAATTTAAACCTCATGCTCCTTCCCCCTCAATGATTCAACCTCCTTATGAAGGCTTCCAGTAGGCATCTCCTCAATTGGTTGTTATGTAAGAGAAGGTTGAGTTGAGGTTTCACCTCTAGCTCTTGTTGTGGCCTCCTCTCCATGTGATTTAGCAACATTCTAAGCTGGTATCGCTAGATCAAGTTCCTCTCCAGAATTGGGAGGGGAAAACTCCAATGGCTCCTTAAGAGCTGTCCTTTTTGTTCTTCTATACCCCTGGGTAGTACCTGCAACTTTTCTCTTTTTAGATGTTCGAGCCTCTGGCTCCTTAACCCTCATAACCACCCATTGGATACTTCTATCTAAGACTGTCCTTGCAATCTGCTTGATGTCAATGGACTCCTCTTCATCCTAATTCATTGGATCCAAGTCTTTGGTACCTATTTTGTCAGTATCATATTGGGGATCCAAGGTTACACCATCATTTGATAATGTGTCAGGAATATCTTCCTTCACCTCGTACTCAATCATTAATGGGATGGGAAATCTTTCATAATTCCTCCTTCTCAAATCATACTCATCCTATAAGTCCATCCAAAAATCCTCCAGCAAATAAAAATGTTTGTTAAAAACTATAGGGAGAAAACCTTGCATCTTGTGCTTGGGATCAAAATGCAACCTAGATGTATATAATCCCAATTTCAAATGGATAAGTTCATCACAAATTACCTTTGGTGCCACATTGTGTGCACAAATATACTCTCCTAATTTTATGGTAAATTTATGACAACTAGGCTTATGTTAATTAGCAAATTTGGTGTTGACCCCTATAGCTTGATAAATGAATTCCATCAAAACAATTATGTTATTGCAACACTTGGGTAGTAAATAAGGATGACCATCAAAACCAACCAACCTAAAGTAGGTGAACTTGGGGTATTGGATGTACCAATGTCCCATTTTGCAATGAATGCCATGGCATCCCTGCTTAGCCTATACCCTTCATCACCTGTCAATCAGTTAATGATAACATAAAAGAATGCATCATTAACCCTTCTATAGTGCAATTATGATGTTTGCAGAGTTAACTGATCATAGTGATCCCACACTTTCTTCTGTCTAGGGGCTTCTCCCAATACTCCAACTGCATTCAAACCAGGGAAAATGCCCCTCTTTGCAACTACATATATCACATAGGAAGTCATGAAGAAAATCTTTGTCTCCCTCACTCTGAGCATCTGGTTGTGTAGGCACTCTAATAATATCATTGGCCAGTCAAATTGTTGCCTGCCATCCAAAATGGTTTGAATGAATGGAAACATCCATTCCTTGAATTGTGAAGAATCTCTCTTCCTGAATACTCTAGAAAGCATCATGATTATGTCATTGATCTCTTTGTTGAAGTCTGATCTCTTGGGTTGACCAGGAAGCTTGATCAAGGATTTATTTTCAAATCTCATCTATTTTTTGTTCATATGGATCTTATTAGCTTCCTTGTGGTCGCTAAATAATTTCAATGCCTCTACATCATTAAGTTGCTTGGGGTTATGTGGTGTAGGTGCATTAAACATGAACCTTATCATCTGTGGAGTAAGATCAATGATGATATTCTCCTGAATGTCTACACATTGTCTGCTTGTGATATTGTAAGCCCCAATTGTAGTAAGTATGAGTTCAAGACATTGGACTGATAGAGGGAAAGAGGGCAACATGTTCTAACTTGATTGAACAACTTTAGTGTTCTCCCTTGTCACATCCTCCGCAGGAAAGTTTCTTCAAACAACACCCTCATAGTTGAATGGGCCCAAGTTTCTATCTCACTGATGTCCGGTGACAATCCTAATCTACCTTACTAGCTATAAGAGTTGACTTTCGCTTGTATCTCTCAAGGTGTACGGAAGAGTTCTCACTTTATCTTTTAAGGCTTGGTTCATATCTTGAACTTTTGCACTATATTTTGAGAAGCTTCCTTCAATGCTCTTTTGGTATCCCTCTATCCTTGCAATAACAAAACCATGGATTAGGATCAACAAAGGCATGAAAATCATTACATCATACATTACCTTCATATCGTTTCTATTCCTTCAAAGATAACTCTCCATACTTAGTCAAAATTTATATCCAATTAAGTGAAGTCAAGAAAGGTTAGATGAACATAAAGCCATTTAACATAGGCGTAGATCAGATTGAATTGGAACAAGACCGTGAATCGATCGAATAAATCAACCTAAAATCCAATCGATAGTTCCAAGTTCATTTCCCACTCTGGTTTTGATTCCGCCAAAGACAAAGGGTAAAGACTAGAGTTAACAGTCATCGGAAGTAGGATCATTTTGGAAATGAGCTCTCATGCAAAGCACTTATAGGATGAGTTTGTTCTTGGATCCGCTTCCGCTAGTTTACCATTCAAACGAATCAATTTTTAAAGATGTGTTCATATGAGCTTAAGACTTGGGTCACATGAGTCCATAAGGAAACTTTAGATAAAGGGGATTAACCTCACCCTTTAACTGGACAAAGACCATATTTGAATTTTAGGGCTCGACATTGTAAAGGTCATCGCACAAAGCCTAGTTTGCGTGACTCATCGATTCAAAATTTTAGGTCATCAAGAACCCAACATGAAAACCACTGAGTCAACACTGGAATAAGATAGAAGGGGGAATTTAAATAGATTCGAACACTTTTAAGCACAAAAGACCCCTTTACAAAACCCTAGTTAGAACTAGGGCATGACAAAATGGACATGTCATGAAAGCAACAACAGAACAAAAAAAATAAATGGAAAAAATAGAAAAAGCAAAATGGAAAATGGGAGAAAGACAAAAACAAAACCAAAATAAACAAGGGAACAAGCAAAGATCCATAGGAAAGGTCCCATGAATGCGCAAGAACACCACGAACAGGAAAAATGAAAACACAACAAAATGGGAAAACGAAAACACCAATGGAATGGGAAAACAACCCTACCTCAAAATGCCACCAAGAAAGGTTGGAACTCAACAAGAATCCACTCACCAATGCGCCTCTGCAATCAAATCATGCTCCTCTTAAAGTTACTCAGGAATTGGTTCACTAAAACAACTTAAGCAATAAAGATAATGATACAGTTAACCTTGATTAAGATTTAAAAAACATTTTGCACATGTGAGGAGGTTGTAATTAATACAATAAATGTAGTTGGTCAGGCGTGGAACCAAAAACGTAAATGAGTAAACAACCAATGTGAAAACCAAAGGTAGGGCAGACGCGGAAACAAAGTTGGAACAAAACATGAAACTTTACCCAAGTCTCTTGATCCAATTTCACATCCAGTTCTGGTCTCACAGAAGGGACAAACAATAAAGGGAAACGAGGGCAGAATTAGAACCAAAATTGGTCATGGAACTTTTACAAAGTTTGAAGTTTGGTTTTTATTCCAGTTCCACTCCCGACAAAGGAACAAACGCTGACACAAAGACGACGACAAAAGAAACAACAGGAAGTGGGACCAAAATGAAAATCAGACCTAACCAAGACACCAATGAAGACAAAACACAATGCAAGCGAGCAGGAGCAAGATCAGAACCAAAATGGAATTTGAAACTTTTACAAAGTTCCAAGTTTATTTCCATTTCCGATTCTACTTCTGCTAGAGCGAAGAACAAAACACAAGCAAACAAAAGACAACTAAAGGGAGAAACAGACCCAAGAGTGCAAGACAAACCAAAAACACAAAGAAAAAATGACAAGGCAAGGGCAGGGTCAGAATCGGAACTAATACTGGACTTGGAACCTTAACAAAGTTTTGAGTGTAGTTTCCATTCCGCTTCCGCTAGACCAAAAAGAAACAAGGACTTAGGAGGAAAAAGAACAACTCATAAGACCCAAATAAAATTCCAAAGACAAACAAAACAAGGGGGGCCCATTTTGACCAAAACAAAAATGGGGTGGTTTTTCAAGGCATAACAAATGGCAACTCGGCTGGGAAAATGGTTTACACATTTTCAAGACACTGAAGAATTCAGTCACCCAAAACCTCTAGTTTATAAACATTCTAACTTAAGGAGGATCAAATATATTGAGCAAGGTTGAGCTGGAATCTCATATGTAAATCAACATGAGCTACTTTGAATCTAAGTGTGTGTATGTATGGAACATCCTTCTATATAAAAGCTTTATTTACCCCTGAACAACTATTTCTAAGATTCAAGCTACATAAGTTGAGTCCTTTAACTATAGTGCAATGATACCCTGGGCATTGCTCCGCTGCTAGCTAGGCATCCATAGCCCCGACAGAGATACCTCTAATTTTCTCAAAGTATTGCTCTATTGTTAGATAGGCGTCCATAACCCCAATAGAGATACTTGAATTACCCATTTGATATTGATTTTTCCTTCTTTCAATAGTTCTCTTTTATTCTTATTTTATGAGCTTTTCATGAAGGAATTATTTTATCAGCTCTTTTAAAAAAAAAATACTCAGATGTAATTCATCTGATATGTGGGTTGAGAACTATAGTGGACCTCATGACAGTGTGGGAATCAGACTTTTCACTTCAATCAAAGATACAACCACCCAAAGACAAATAGGCATCTTACATAGGTAGATGTTTCATCTATTTTATGAAAAATTTCAATCATGGTCCATGAGATTGTTTACAATATACCTTACCCTTAAAAACTTTTCAAACCATTGTTTAAAATGATCATAAGACACGAGTTTATAACAAAATCATTCAATAGAGATACCTGAAAATACCTAAACCAATTTCTCTCCTAGTGCCTGCAGTATACTTTGAATAACAACCCCTTCATCTTGAAATGGAGAAAAATGAAGTTCCCCATAAACAAAAACAAAACAAAACAAAACAACATAAAGAAAACAAAAGAAACAAACAAACAAACAACACACAAAACAAAAAGGACAACCAATTACATACATACATCCAACAGAAAATTAGACCTTCATGGGACAAAGTAGTGCTTGAGAAACTGACCATTGATAAGCAATGGAATAGGTTCTCCTATTAGGGTGCTTAAACGAAAAGCATTCTCATCCAGGATTTCAGCTATCTGATATGGACCCAACCAAAGTCTTTCAAACTTCTAGTGGTCCCCTTTCTTCTCCTTAGCTTTATCCCATAACAATACGAGGTCTAATATCCTAAAGGCCTTAATTTTGGCTCTTTTGTCAAACCAACATTTGATGATAGCTGGATGTTTAGAGAACTACTATAAAGTAGCGTCTCTTTGTTCTTCCAAATTTAGTAAATTGGCTATCCTAACCTCTATCCTATCATCTTTTGTATAAAATTCTTGCATGAACTTGAGGACAGGTATCTACAGGTGTATAGGAAAGACTGAATCTTGGTTGTAGATTAACTTGAATGGTGAATTCCCTAAAGCAAATTTAATGCGAGTTCGATATGCCCATAAGGAAAATCTTAGTTGGTTATGTCAGTCTCTAGGGTTGTTTTGTAGCAACTTTTTAATCACTACTCCATTCCCATGTGGGTAGTAATTAGACGAATATTTCAAGACAATTTTGGGTTCATAAGCCCATTGAATAAACTCGGAAGAAGAAAAAGCAGGGTCGTTGTCACATACCAGGGCAAATGGTACTCCAAACCTAGTTATGATGCATTCGTTGAGAAATTTGATGACCACTTCAGTGGTGCTGTTTTTATAGGGTTGAGCCTCAGTCCATCGTGTGCAACAATCCGTCACTGTCAAAATAAATTTGTGCCTTGCAGACGGATTTGGATTAATAACTCCTACAAAATCCAGTGCCCATTGGGCAAATGGTCTTACCTCATACACTAGTTTTAGGGGCATCACTAGATTACGTTCCCTAGATGTAGAGGTCTGACATGTATGACATGTCCTCACATGTTGGTGTGCATCTCGGAACACATGGGGCCAATAGTAGCCTGACCTAAGAATCTGATGTGCCAAGGAATCAACATATCCATGTCCAGTACCATGCCTACCATGAAACTCAATGATGACATGTTTTGCTTCTTGTTGATTCAAGCAACATAGGTAAACACCTTCAAATTTTCTTTTGTACAAAGCTCCTCCTTTAAGCGTATAATGTGAAATTTTTAGCCTCAGTGCTCTCCTTTGAGTAGTGTTCATTTCGTCTGGGTATTTGTTATTCAAGAATAGAAAAATCAAATCCGAGTATCAAGGATCACCTGTAAACAACTATACTGTGTATTGTTGACAAGTGATCTTATTATCAACATTTTCCATTGATTTGGACAAACCTTGGCCTCGAACTAGCTTCATTGGATGAATCTCAATATCATACTCTTGGAGAATAGCCATCCATTTTCCTCGCCTCTCCCCCAGTTCATTTTGCACGAGGAGAGACTTCACAACTAGATAAAGAACAATGGCACAGTTGGATCAAGAACAATGGCAATGACCTAACTACAAAGGATGTAGTGTCTAAATTTTTTTACTACCTATACAAGTGCGAAGGCTTTCTTTTCAAGAGATAGATATTCCATCACAGTTTCCATGTTGGAACTCATGTTATGGGTTTTCACTCTCACCTTTCGCAGGCCAAAACAAAACAACACATGAATGATCAGATGCAAAAGAATATATATAAAAAGGTTTTAAGTAGTCAAGGCTAGTTAAAACTAGTGCCTCTAAAATTGACTGTTTAATCTATGAAAAATCATATTTAGCTTCATTACTCTATTCTATCTTTGCATCCTTTTTCATCATTTCATTTAGAGGTTTGACAATCTCTGCAAACCCAGTTATAAATTTCCTTACAAAAT
>VDFB02390767.1:0-42917 GCA_007258455.2 Sequoia sempervirens | reverse complement strand
CATAATCTTGTCACCTTCTAATGATATTGCCTTTCTATTTGCACAAGGAGTGTTATAAATTATGTTTAGCACCAATTTTTACCATATGAGTGTGGAATTATCCAAGTTATACAATCTACCTTCAAATTCTAATACCAAGTTGGCCTTGAAGAATTTGCAACACCATTGATCTTCATATAAAAATGCCTAAAAGTGAAGGCAATTTGAGGAAGCATCATTTTAAAAAGAAAATTGTTTATTTTCCAATTTAGTGAAGCTAGATTCTTCTTATAGAATTTATAATAACCATCATATCCCCCTCAATGTGCACCTATTTGACTTTGTAATGATCACAAGTTTGAAGCCCTTAGAAGAGAGCCTATGTTTCTATCTCATTATTGGTGTTAGACATAATATTTTTTATGCTATTTTGATCAGCATCCCTTTGTGGTCCTTGATTATACAACCAACTCCTAATAAGAACAAGTTACCTCTTCATGTTTCATCAAAATAGAGTTTGAACTAGGCTTTGGGAGGGGGGTCCACTTTATTCCTTGCCTAGGATTTTACATGGCAAGTTACCCCCAACAACCCCTTGAATATAGGGTACCTTAAGGCCTTTCCAATTCTTCACTATCTCATTATCCTAGGAAGTGAAAGAACTATTTTTTAAATTGTATTTTTTTTCTATATTTTAACTATTTGCTTGATTGTATTCTCCAATTTGATTAGGAAGCTACATATCAACATTTATTTATCTTGAAACATATGTTTGTTTCTTTCCTTTTAGATCTCTCATAAGATCATTGAGGGGCTTGGTATCTGAATTTTAGACAAGGTGGTCATTTTATAGAGAATCAACCACATAGAGAATAAAGATAAAATTGTATTGAGGTAGGGGGCAGCCCAATTTAGTTTCTTGTCAATCCACTACTAGAATGTGTCTACAAATTTGCAATTCAATAATAGGTGATCAATGGATTTTTCTACTTGTTTATACATTACACACCTTGATGACCTCTTAAACCCAATCTTCATAATTTCTTAGTTATAAGATTATTTTTTATAAGGCACTACCAATGTGAGTGCCTTAACTATGGGAAAATAGTTTTTATGGCAACGCAAGTGTGTTGTCCAACCCTCCTTTTTGGTTTAACTTCTTCCAAATTATATCCTATTTTGACATCATAATTTCCTGGCTAATCTTTGCACAATGATAAAATCCTCTCTAGAATGATGAAAATATTTTTAACTATTAACTTTTTACAATGTTTTACTTTTGTTCTTTTAAGACATTCAAACTGCACAGTTTGATACAGTTTTAATTGCTAACTCTTTTTCAATGTTGTCCACTTATTCTTTTGGGAAATTTAGACCTTGCAACTTCTTCCAATGTCACTTTTTACTTCCTTCTCTTTCATTTTTCAAAAGACAATCACACACTCTTCAACCCTAATTCAATTCCAATATTTTCATTGCTTCATCTATGTTTGGGATTTCCTTGAGAGTTGGGTATTTGTTTCAAGAGTCCTTTTAGAACAAGACCCTCATGTCATCTTTGACTATCCGAGCAATATGCTTAGTTATCACATGTTTAGAGGATAGACACAATATTTGGATAGAGAATCCATTGGGAGGGTTTTTTTGTAGCTACAATGTTATCTAGGACCTTCAAATCTAGGTATTTAAATGTTGTAGAATTTTCCCCGCTTAATGTGTTACTTGGAATATATTCCCTAGACAAGTTTGATCCCTAATTCCATGTTGATTTTAGATCACTTCATTGTTTTAATCCTCCATTGTATGCCCAGAGAGATGACATGTATTACACTTAACTAACCTACTCTTTCCACTTTAATGAAGCTTGTAGCCATGACCCTAGTTTTGTTACAAATTTTATCTTTGGTGGTGTCAAGCTTTCCAAGTTTATCATGACACAAGTTCTTGCATACATCTATGCATCGGCATTCTAATGTCCACCATCCATCTTGATTAAGGATCTAAATGATTTTCCTATCTTTGTGATGGTACTCAAATCTTTATATGTTGAGGGTAAAGTATATAATTGATCCAAATTAGGAGTTTTGTTATGGTACATATGAGTTGGTTGAAATCGGGACCCCAAAACTTCACATAGAACCCCACATTGTCCACAAGGAGAGAGCCTCTAATATCCTCTTTTTTGTTGGGTGAGTTACATTCAAGTAGAGAGAATCCTTTTAGAATAGGTTTTATTTTGTTATGAAACATTTTCTCCAAATTGAATTAAGAAAGTTATGAAAGCATTAGAGGGAGTTATTAAAAAAAATAAAAAAAATGATTATTTGAATAGAATGGATATTAATGAATATTTATGAAAACTATTTTGAAAGGGAGAAATACTTGTATTTAATAAATAGTAATTAAAGGCAAGCTCTTTGTGAAAGAGTTTCATGGTTTAGAAACCACTTGTTAAGGCTTATATGAAATATTTATGTAGGACTTGGGAGAAGGCATAGATCTCACTCAAGGAAGAGCTACTTTATAATTTTAGTTATTTTATATATTTTAGTCATTTTATAGATGATTTTTTTTTAAGAGTCATTTTATATATTTTTATTATGTAATAGTTACTTTATAATTTTAGTTTTTTAAATATGTATATTTTAAAATTTTCATGTATATGATAATGATATAAGATTCTTCATATCATTGTAAATTGGTTATCATTATTGACTGAAAAATACTAAAATGAATCATTGTGTTGCTTTTAGGAATCTATCAAATAACAGACTAAATGGCGACGTTCCAAATTTATCTGCTCTAATTAAACTCCATTACATGTAAGTGATATAATTAAGACAATTATATTTATGAAATTATTTTACTATTGCAACATCTCTAATTTATTTGATTCCCAGAGACTTGAGCAACAATTCTTACAATCAACTCAAATTCCCTCCTTGGTTAACCAATTTACAAGAACTGACCACCATGTAAGTTATTCAAAATTCCAATTTCATTTGGGTTAGAAGCGAAACAAATCTAGATGAATAGTCTAATCATTTGTTTGGTTGTTTCAGAGTCATGGATAATTGCAGTATAGCTGGACAAATTTCTTCAACAATTTTCAATCTGCCAGCACTTGAAACAGTGAGAATGAAAAACAACCAGTTGAATGGAATAGTGAAAATTGGTATCAGTAATTCAAAGGAAGTGCAATGGATAGACCTTAGAAATAACGATTTAACTGGAGCTGATGTTCAAGGCAATACAGCTGCTTTATGGTGAGTGGTATTTTAATTGGCATCCTGCAAGAACTTATAAGATACAGGTATAAATAAATTTCCTCCTGACTTTTGTTCTTGTTGATACACCAATTATGGAGTTCCTTACGACCACATAAAGACTCTTCCCTATTCACGTGGAGAGAAAAAATTAAAAATCGTGCTGATTACCTCTGTTTAATTTACAGGATTGCAGGAAACCCAGCTTGTAACCCAGGAACAAGTCTTTCAAGCACTGAATTATGCCAACCCATTGACTCAGAGGAAAGCTATGAAACAAATATGTTACAATGTGGGGACATAAAATGCTCTGGAAACTTGAAGCCCAATCCTAGGACATGCAAGTGTCAAAACCCCTATGAGGGCGTATTGAAATTTAGGGCTCCTTCATTTTCAGATCTGAAAGACACAGAGAGATTCAAGAGCTTGGAGGTTAGTCTTAAGACCAAGTTGGCTGTAGATGCAGTGCATCTTTGTTGCTTCCATTTTGACAGCACCGACTATCTGATTATATCAGTGCAGTTTTTCCCAGTGGATACTAAGTTTTTAACCCTGTCAGAGGTTACTCAGATTGGTTTCAATCTAAGCAAACAAGTTTATAAACCTCCAGTGGAATTCGGGCCATTTTTCTTTATAGCAACTACATATATCATCGGTAAAAAAAACGAATTGAATTTCAAGCTGGGTTAAATACTCATAGACCCTATTTATAATGGACCATAGTAAGAGACTGTAAGTGACCAAATTGCTTGTTTGACTGATTGCAGGGGCTGAAGAATCTAGCAAAGGTCTAAGTTTAGGGGTAATTGTCGGAATAGCTTTTGGAGCATTTGTCTTGGCTCTTGTGGTTATAATAATAGGACTTTATGCACTATGGCAAAAGAAAAGAGCGGAGAGGGCCATTAAAATCCACAGACCCTTTGGTATGGTATTCTTTCGAGCTGTTCTCTTAATTTTCTTCAGTATACATACCTTTGTTGAGATGATTCCTCCTGCAATTAGGCACAGATTAATGTGTAACCTCTACTGGAGAATTTTCAATATGTTTGGGTTTGAGTTGAGGCTTGAGCATGTCCAGGTTCAATTTCAAAAAAGAATTTCTGGGTTTCATTCTCATTCCTTTCTTCGGCATGCCCTTAGAACTCCTGAAAAAATTGTTTAATTCACCAACTCATCAGTTAGCCAAGGAGGATTAAAATTACATGTAGTTATTCCAAACATATATAATGTATTTGCTCAATTGGTTTCATAGTCAGCTTTTATTTTAATTGTTGCAGCCTCATGGGGAGCCAGTAGCATGGGTGGTGAAAACACCCCTAAACTGAAAGGCGCCAGATGGTTTCCTTTTGCTGAGATAAAGGAGGCTACAAATAATTTCTCTGAGAGTAATGAAATTGGCTCAGGAGGATATGGAAGGGTATGCACATTGCAGATACACAGTTGTAATATATGTGATTCTGTGGGGGATTTTGATGTGTGTTCGATTATGGTTTGAAATAGGTTTAAGCTATATGCATATGTTTTTAACAATTTTGCTGGAAAAGAGGCTTGTCATTCCTTCATTTTTTGCAGGTATATAAGGCACTGTTGCCAGAAGGTGAAATGGTGGCTATAAAGAGAGCTCACCAGCGGTCATTGCAGGGCGGAGGCGAGTTCAAAAATGAGATTGAGCTCTTGTCCAGGGTTCACCATAAAAACTTGGTGGGGCTGATTGGTTTTTGTACCGAGGAAGGAGGACAGATGCTGATATACGAGTATATGCCCAATGGAACTCTTAGAGAAAATCTCATTGGTAAAACCTTATACCCAAATCTCATTGGTAAAACCTTATACCCATTTCTATAATTAGAAAAGGGTTGTTTTTCTTAAATAATAGCATTAGTGCAGTACGAAAACCACGTACAAAAATCAAATGTACATGACAGTCTTGCAATGGAGCATCTGAAGAGCCCGCAGCAGAACCCTTAATACAACATAGGAGAAAAACTATGGATTTTACCATCAATAGACTATTATATAAAGCTGATAGACATTAAAACCATTGGCTGAACTGACTTTCTTGCAGAAAATTAAAAATCTGTAAAACTGCTCTCAAGCTTTACCACAAGGGGATATTTCTATAAACCTATTACCCAGCATTTCCACATCAACCATTTCAAACATCCCCGATTCAAAAATATAGGAAAAAACGAGCCCTTCATTTTCCCTGCTGTAACTATGTTTTCAAATTTCAACTTTGCAAGTAATTGAAGTAGGTGTCAGTGAATTCGCCTCTCTTTGTAATGAACGGTCTTTTTGTGAATTGATTGTAACTAAACTAAAATTAATTGAATTTCCCATCCACATGCTCATACTTGTAACTCTATCTGGTTTTCTCGAATGCATGCTCTGCATCACTCAATAGTCAATACAGAGAATGTCAAGCTTACCTGCTATACAAGTGGATAGTTCTTGTGAGGCCATGCTAGAATATCAGAGCATGGTTCTATAAAGTTTTTGAGATGAGGATTAGAGCAATACTGCATACCATTTTAATCATTTTATATATTGCTTTTATATTTTGAATAATGAAATTTTGTAAGTAGAACTGATTTCTAGATCACAATTTAGTTGTATGAGAAACTTTTCAAAAGAAAAATGTATTTTAGATTTGTGTTCTTAGCCCATATCTCTAAAAGACGGAGTTAAAACCATTCTTTCAATATCAGGTGAATTTACACTGGACTGGGCAAGAAGGCTACAAATAGCCCTGGGTTCTGCCAAGGGATTGAACTATCTGCATGAGCTTGCCAATCTACCCATTATACACAGAGATGTCAAGTCTTGTAACATTTTGCTGGATGAGAATCTAAATGCCAAGGTTGCAGATTTTGGTCTGTCCAAGCTTGTTGCCGATGGAGGCGTGGATGCTGGAGGCAAAAGCCACGTCTCAACTCAAGTCAAAGGAACACTGGTATTGTATGCCTTCAAATTATGAATTAACCATTAATCAGTCAGTAAAACTTCAAGGAAAGAATAAAAATTGCAGCAATTTCCTCAAACGACTAGGCTATTAACATCCACAAAAGAGCAAAATTGGTCAAGAGAGCTATGGAAGTACAAGTAGCTTAGAGTGAACAGGACAAACACTCAACTCTGTCTCCCAGGGGCCATAGAACAGGGGCCAAAATAACATCAGTCAAACTTGCCAATTTGAAAACTATCACTGACACATAGTGTTATTATATTTGGTGCAGGGATACTTGGATCCGGAATACTACAGGACCCAGCAGCTCAGTACGAAAAGCGATGTGTACAGTTTTGGTATTGTTTTGCTGGAGCTGATTACAGCACGCCTCCCCATTGAAGGAGGGAAATACATAGTTGTACTGGTTAACAATGCCTTGGAAAATAGGGGTATAGCATGCCTGCAAGAGGAGTTAATGGACCCTGTATTAAGACAAGACAACCTTACAGGGTTTGGGGAGTTCTTAGGTTTGGCCTTGAGCTGCCTTAAGGAACCAGGCGCCGAAAGACCCACCATGAGGGAAGTGGTGAAGGAACTGGAATCCATTGTAGACATGCAGGACTCCCGTCCTTCCATTAAAGACAGCCCACAAAGTGGCCCTACAGGTGTAAAAGGGATTCGTAAGTTGTACGGTGAGGATGAGGAAGACACTTCCATGATTCTGCCAGGGCAAGGGAAAGAGGAACGTAAAAGCATGTTTGAATATAGTGGGGCTTATCAGGTGCCCGGCACGATACAGCCCAAGTAGCTTGTGGTTTCGAGAGCTGTTGTAGATATAATTTATTTCGTTATTGTTTGTAAAGTTTGTATTGATAAACAACGGATGTTGTCCCGGATTCTGAATCGCGAGATCTAGTTGTGTGAGCTTAGAAATGACCAGAACTATGGGTTGTTCATCTTCCAGCCAAATTTTCGGTATGATGGAGGATTGAAATAATTTTTAGTTTAAAATATGAGTCTCTATTTATAAAACTAGGAACGTATCTTTTTGTGATGGGTATTTCATAGAGTTGCTAAAGTGAATCATGAGTTTTAATCTTCTTTATTTCTTTATCTCTCTTTTCTCCTCTATCTTTCTTTCTAGTTTTTTTCTCACTCAATCTTTCTCTCACCTTGCATCTTCTCTTCTTTTCTATTATCTCTCTTTTTATGTTCATTTCTTATTCTTGCTATCTTTTCTTATTCTATCTATCCCTATTTCTCTTTTGCTTTATATCTTTCTTTCTTCCTCCATCCTTTTTCTAGGGAAGAGGACCCAGTAATTGTGCACCTTAACTTCACACTTCTAGTTAGCCTACGTGGAAATTTCAAATCACTCACATTTTTTTACAGCAGCTTACTTGGCAAGTCCCCTGCTTATAACTAAGATTTCAGGGCCACATCCTCAAATATGATGCCACATCAACATGCTTTTTGTCAAGGTATCCAAAAAGGCCCAAAAAAAAAGTGAGACCAATACTTGTGCATTCACAACATGTTTTATTGAGCGCTAATGTGGAATCACATGATTGGTTGCTTTTTAGATCAAAGGAATACATTTTTTTAATTATGGGTAGTCATCATCAACACTAACAACTTTAAAGTCACAACTATTGGTCCGATATTGATAAAAATATTGGGCATTATATAAACAATTACTATCACAACTATTGAAACATGCTAGGTATTGGGTCCTCTCCCCTATATTCTTTTGTTTTCTTCTCTCTTCCTCTCATTCAATCTAACTCATTTCAATTCTCCTCACCTCCCCTTGTCACTTCTCTCTCTCTTGTCCCCTCTATCTCTCTCCTCCT
The DNA here is from genome assembly GCA_007258455.2 of Sequoia sempervirens. Lineage (NCBI taxonomy): Eukaryota > Viridiplantae > Streptophyta > Pinopsida > Cupressales > Cupressaceae > Sequoia > Sequoia sempervirens. Next base: position 34,872 of record VDFB02390767.1, on the reverse strand, counting down.
CTCTCTACCTTGCTCTAATTAAATTTTGATATTTTAATATGTGTTGGAATTGTATTTCAATAAATATAAAGAAAAAAGAAATGCAAATTATGTTAAATTCAATCAATTGAAAAAAAAAAATGTTTTAAACTAAAATCCATATAATGAAAGCACTTGATGTTCTTTTATTAATAAAAACATATCATATGTTATTCAAGTCAAATGAAACTATCATTCTTATGTTTTAATTAAGATTATTATTTTTTCAGTTTTGGTTGTAAAGACATTATGCATACTTTCTTTTATTAAGATGACGAGATTTAATGGTTACAATGATTGTTTTTATTTTTAATGTAAAAATAATTTATAAGATGTATTAAATTGTATTAATAAATATATATTTTTTAATTTTGTTATATAAATGATTTATTCTCTTTTATTTTCATTCTATTGTATAAAGTAATTTGTCACATCCCTCACATGGAATAAAATAAATAAATAACAAGAGCTATAGTGCAACATAGTTCCTACCAAGCATTGGTAGGGTAGTTTTGAGAAACTACAGATTGTCAAAAAGAAATGACAAAAAATGTTTCTCGTCTTTTCATTTGAGTTAGATACAAATTACACAACTATATGCAACTTTGTCTACATGGATGGTTCTATATTTATTATTTTGACATCTAAAGGAAAACTCTTGTACCTGGAAAATAGTGTTAGTTGCAATTGCACATGGTGAGAGCTAGAAATTAGCCTCCTTCAATGTGATGTTTGTGATAATGTCAATCTATTGTTTCTGTTGCTCAACAGGGCAACTTGAAAATCACATTATCAATGCAACTGTAGGCTTCATAAGCAGGCTAGTTTAGATTGTCCAAAACAATGTTAAAAATGAAATAATTAAATGATGAATCTGTGAAACATAATAAGTGGACAATTAAATATTTTAAACTTTTAGAGTCAAACAAAATATCATGTATCTGGATCACACTGTAATGTTAAAAATATCAAGCCACCTGAGATGTGTCAAGATACCATTTCTCCAAGACTCATAGTTATCCTTATCCAAGTTGATCATAGAAGGATGAACAAAAAAACCCATGATACTCACTCAAATGAGAAAATCAGAGACTAAAAATCTTAGTACTAATAAAGCAGGTCAAAATATGTCAATATGTCATCTCACGTAAATAGATCCTCTCTAGGTGCCAAGAGATCTAAATAATTAAGCAAAGTGTGAAAACACAAAATACTAAATAAAATGTACCTAGGGTAGATTCTAGAAAAATTGCATGAATATCTAAATCTACACTTGAGCCATTTTCATGTTTTCATCCACTTTGCTCATCCTCAGACATGGCAAAAGCTTGCAGTGCCATCAACGAGCATAAACATCAAAGAGGAGCGCAAGGTATAAAGTTCCATTTGTTGCTTTTATCTTGTGTTGATTCCAACTTTAATCTTGAGGTGTAGGTTGTTTTGGTGTTTATTTGCACTCTTTTGTTTGCTGCTCATTTTCTAATGCTTACATTTGACCTATCATAGAAAATAGGAACCAATGGAGAAATATGATGATGAGATCTACACCACTAGAAATTTCATGAAACCATCTTTCTGAGGATATCTTGTTTTCCCAATTTTGATAGCGTATGCCCAAGTTATGCCAAAAAGAAAAAAAAATCCTTTAGGGAAAAAATGGGCTAGGAAGGGGCCCAAGGTGCTACCATATGAATGAAATTAGCATGATGCCATCAATTCACAAGAAAAAATTTGATGGCCATCTGGCCATCACCGCAAAAAAAATGCCCCTTGAAAAAAATACCGATCGTCGATTTTGCAAGTGTGGACACACAAAAAGTAACCCTTCTACTTTTTCTCATGTTTAGGCCCTCTTGGTGATTTTGGCTTGATTTTACCTTGATTTAATATTGTAATGTGGCCAACACATTCACATTAGGTCTTGGGTCCTTGAGAATCAATAAGAATTCTATGATGTCTTGTAAAAGTGTTGTGAAGTGTTGTAACCCACTTTCACACTTTTCTAAGACCTTTTCATTATAATTCACCCAAATAACCTCCTTTTATCACTTACTGAGCCTTATTTCAAAGTGTTGTAAAGAGTTGTAACAAACTCTCATGCTTTTCTAGGCTTGTCATCAATAATTTGACCCTTTCTATGATTGAATGACCCTTTAATGCACTTCTTGTCCCTACTTAAGTGTGTTTCAGAGAATAATCCGTTAAACATCATTAAATACACTTTAATTCCCGACACCCAGTAAAATTTCCCTGGTGGGACCAAGTCGCCACCTGAGGTGACTTAGTCCCACTCGACACAAAAATAAAAATTATTTTAAATTTCTAGCAAGATATTATTCTCTTAACCTTGAGGTCGGCCCGTGATATGTTATTTTTGGGAAATTTTGTAAAATCAAGTATAAATAAAGGGTTTTCTTCTCATTTTTCATCTTATAATCTCCTAATTTACTTAATGCATTTACTTAATCATCCTCAAGCATTCTAGGCACTATCAAGTCTTCATTGGAGCATCCACTTTCATATCTTCAGATTTCTACATCAAGAGTTTAGTGAGTTGTAGCATTGCATGTTGTTCATTCATCATTCTCTCTTTCTATTTCATTTCATTTTCAAGGGTTTGATTACCAAATTAGGGTTTGACCAAAGGAAAACCCCTATTCACTAACCCTTAACCCTTTTTCCCCTCTTTGTGTCTGTGTTTTTATAGGTCTTGTATTTAGATTTGTTAAAGAGAAAGGTGTTAAAAGGTGTTGTCATCTCATCATAGTCATTCAAGTCAACAAAAGCCATAAGAGAAGCTTGGAGACCTCTTATAACCCAATTTCTGCAGAATCATATCCAGACACCTATCAAGAAGAGAAGTGCGGACTGAAAGCTTTAGATTCCTGCCCCGAATTTCCTGAGATTCTTAGGTGGACTAAGTCACCATCTGTGGTAAATTAGTCCCACTACCAGGCCTTGAAAGCGATTTTTGTAATTTTGGATACCCTTTTGGCTAAAACCTATTCTGGTGGAATCTCCCTAAAATAGGACTAAGTTTTCCAGCTTCCTGTAAGTGTCCCAGTTGGCTCCAATAGAAAATTTTGTAGGATTCTAGAGCTTCTCTACATCACATTCTAGTTTCTAGGTGTACATCTCCATATTTATTTCATTTCTATTATTGTTTTTTTGAATTCTTAGGTCATTTCAATGCATACATCACTGTGTTTTAAAAAATCTTGCATTTCTTAGGTTTTGCATTAATAATTCATTTCCTTTATCAATTTTATGCATTTATACATTGCATTTAGGCATATTTTATTCATACTTGCATTGGTTTTGAGTGGGGACATTGTCCATTTTGGCCCATCTCTCTCCTTTTAGGTGAAAAACCCTAGAAGTGCTAGAGAGCATTAGGGTGCCAAAATCTTTGTCCACATTTTGGTGAACCCGACTTTAGAACATTTTACTTCTGATTTCAAGTGCATTTACATCCTAGGCATAACGTGCATCAATATTGCATTAGGTTCTGCATTGTTTAATTTGCATCCTAGGGTTTAAAAAAAATGCATTAGTGAAAAGCTCATATAGCTTACATTTTTGCATTGAATTTCATTAAAAATTCAAAAAATTCTCCATATTCATACTATACCTGCATCTAAAAATATAAAAAATCATAAAATTTCATTTAAAAATTCTGAAATTTTTTTAAAAAATCACTAGTGGGACTAATTCGCCACATTGGGCAACTTATTTCACTTGCACATTCTGCACTGTAATTTCTGTCATTTCCAGATCATTTTCTACATTTCTATTTTCTGTTATTGTATTTTTGTGTTGCTTTCCAAAATTTTAGTTATCAACATTTTAAATTGCTCTTAGTTTACATTGCATTTAGAAACTTTTGCATGAGTGTTTGGTGTCCTATTGCTAATACCTTAGTGAGAAAAAGTTTGAGACTCATGTTATCCCATGATAATACACTCATTGTGGATCTTGGGTTATCTAAAGCTTCCACTCCTAGTATTTAAACTAGTACACTAGGCATGGATACTACCTTTAGCAACTCTTTTCCTTCCAATAACATGCAAGTTGACACATAAAACGATCATATTCTGCAAGACAAAATCATTAACATTCATGAGGACTTAACACATCTTCAACATCAAGTGTGTTTTGAAAACATTTCAACCACTGCAATTCCTATGATAGAAAACATCCATCGCATGCTTGAATGCGATGAAGGCCTGGACGCTATGAAACAAACAGTTGAGATATACCACAAACATGTTCCTTCCACCTCTAGTACATCTCAACCAGCAAACTAGCCAAGAAGGATCTCACACTCCTCCTCCCTCAACAATAGTATCCATACCTACTTATAAAAATCCTCAAGTCACAACAACAATGCAATAGGTTAGTAATGTGATTCCTTCCTCGACTATTCCTGCTAGCATTCCTAATTCCTATGTGGAATCACATGTTCTATCCTATTCCACCATACCATCTATAATAATTCCCTTCACTTTCCCTACCACTACATACACTCCATCACCATGTTCCCTTCCACCTCATACCACTTACATTGACCCCCTCATAACCCTAATTTTTCAAACAGTTTCATCTATACAAAAAAAATACCCACCATAAACTAAAATTAGAATGGACCACCCACATATTATGTTTGCAATAGCCTATTATCTTTGGAAATCTTATGAACATCAATGCCACAAGGAATAGAGATGCCTAGATTTGAGAATTATGGAGGGAAGGGAGATCCTTCTAACCATGTTAATGCTTGTAACACCGCTTTATGTAGTGACTTTGTCCTTGATGATAAATTGCTAGCCAAACTCTTTCCTAGGACTCTAAAAGACACTACCTTGGAATGGTTCTCATATTTATCGAACAATTCAATTCGTTCATTTAATGAACTAGTTGATGAATTTGTAAATTATTTTAAAGTGCATAGGGCTCCAAAGAAGACCTTGGCCGATTTGATGAGATGCAAGCAACACGAAGAAGAAAAGATTTTTTCATGCCATCAATCACGTTATTCTCAAATTGATGTCAAGATTCCTAATCCACACCTTCAAAAGATTTTTATCAAAAACTTGCAAACTAAACTTCAAGAAAAACTCACCATGATGAAATTTCCCTCCTTTATGCACTTGTGTACTACCCTTTGTGATTATCACAATTCAGTTAGTAGTCGTGATGCAAAATCCACTTCTAACGAGCTAACAAGTCTAAAAATTCCAATCCAAATAATTCCCAACCATTTAGAAAGCAAAACAAAGGGTTCTTACAGTTCAACCCCCCTCAACAACCAACTCCACTCATCAACAACCAAGTAGTAGCTGTTAAAACCGTGGTGCCCTATAGCTATGGAGATCCGAAAAGACAATTTACACTTGTAGATACCTAAATTTGGACACTTACATTTGTCCAAATTTATCCTTTTTTGTTAAAATATCCTCTTACTTGCATTAATTAAGTAATATTACTATTATTTAATTAATACCCCTAAAGTCTTGTAAATCCCTAAGGTATCTAGTTAAATAATTAAATACCTTAACCTTTATCCCCCTTTTCCTCAAAGAATTAAATAAATAAGACATTTATTTAATTCCTCACATGTCACATCCTCCATAAACCTCTACTAATCTAGATTAGCTTAATTAATTCATGATTAGGATGTGCACACCCTTAATCATGATTAATGTCACATCCTCCATATTTTGTCACTTGCCTCCAATCTTTCATTAATCTTCTTAATCACCTATTTGCAAAACCTTAATCTAATCCTCTTACCATCTTTGGTATGTCCTCCAAGTCAACCTTTCATAAGTGCTTTCCCTTTTAAGCCTTGGCCTCTTCTCCATGTGAATTAAAAATTCACATTTATTCATTCAATGCATTTCTCTTCCCCATGTAGGTTGTTGGAAAATTCTAAATTCTCTCACTTGTCACATCAATCACATGGGACAAGGGCCTCCTTTATGAGGACCTTGTCTTATCCCCAAGGTACTCCCCAATCATGTGAATTTAAAATTCACATTTATTCTCCCAACAACTTCTCTCATCCCCATGATGATAAGAAAGAACTTTCTAAAATTCTTCACTTGTCACCATCACTCTCATATGGGGACAAGAACTTCCTTTTTAAGGAGATTTTCCCCTAATCCCAAGGTACTTGCAAGTACCTCCACCTTACATGTCCTCTCTCCACATCATCTATCCTTTTTCCACCTCCCCTTCCACATGGCAAGATGTGAGGGCTTGTGAGTCTTCAACTCACCATAGCCCTTCATCTTTCCCATGTTGGAAAAATCCTAGCCATTGAATTCTCTAGATATTCTTCCCTTAAAATGGAATATTTTGCTTCATTTACTTACAACACACATTCACAATTCAAGCATTCTACTCTCTATCAATTTTCAAGCAATCTCAAGCACTTGCATATTCATCCTCCATTGTTGCACTCTTCAAGCTTGCATTCCATCCATCTCATACATTTAGCCAAGTACCCACATCTTCTGTTGCATTCATCTTGCAATTTAGATCATTTTGAACATCGTTTCCATCATATTTTCCATCAAAGAGCACACATTCAAGCTACATCAAAGGGCCAACCAAAAGGATCAATTGGACAAGGTATAATATGTTGTTTATCTTTATTTTGTTCAAATCAACTTAGACTAATCTTGAGGTGGTGTTGTGTTATTTATCCTTTGCATCTCTTTATTTTTTACATCTTTTAGGTTTAGTAAATAACACTGCATTACATTTTTGTCATGCTTGGTAGGACCCACAAACAGGTCTGGTATTTTCACATTCTCTGTTGTTTGACATTTTGTAGGTTCAGGTTATACAGAGGAGACTCTGCAACTGACAAGGGTGACCTTTCCCTAAGATAGGAAACCTTTCCCTAAGACAAGCGACCATGCCCTAAGACATGCGACCATGTCCTAAGATAGGTGACCTTGCCCTAGAATAGGTGACCTTGCCCTTAATAGGGGCAACTTCGCCCTCAACATGGGTGATTATGTTGTTTCTTGTTTCTTAGTACTGACCCTCTAACCTATTTTGTTGGTGAATGTGCTTGTTTTAATTAAAATTTTTGTAGCTATTTCATGTTTGTCCAAGATCAGAGGTTAAACTTCTAACATATTTGTTGCAGGGTGAGTAGGCCAAGAACATTAGTTAGCTTGTTTATTTGTCATTTTCATACTAGTTAGGCACATAGATCTAATTAGGGGGAGTCAAAATAATTACTTGTCATACTTGAAAGTGGGCTATTGACATATCCAATCCCCTTACACCATTTGGTGATCCTGGGTGAAGAGAAATTGTAGCTCACTTAGTCCTTTGTGTTACCTAGGAGGCACTAGATTGTTCAAGCTTTCCCCTTGCACTTCGTGTGAGCCTGGGGACTAGTAAAAAATGTTTAGTATCTTCTTTTAGCTGGACCTGCTTGGGGATTTCATCACCCTAAGGGATGATCCCAACCACGTGTACTGGCAGGGTATACAAAGGGGGGAGAGCCAAAGATGTACCCCAATCTAGTCATGTCATGTCTGGCGAAGCATCGAAACTAGGGTGATACCTAGATAAGATGTGAAGAGTTGGTCCAAGTTTCTAGTACTTCGTTGGGGCTTCTAACTCACGCCTATAGATGGGATGGTGTTCAAGGTTGTGCCTCACGAACCATGTGTATATCGAGGACTCCCTAGATCACCTTATTCAACCTAGTTAGAAGACCGTGTTGGCCATACCCTTGTTACTAATCTTAGGATTGTGCTGCTTGAATTATCTTTTTTGTACAAAACTAGTGCATGTCTTTTTAGTCGAGTCATCCTTTGACCTCTACTTTTTGTTTTTTGTTTTTTTTTGGTCCTTTTCCATAGTTTTTTTTATCCGAGTTAAGTCTAGGTCAACTAATAGGGGCAACCTTTCCCTCAACAGGGGAAACCTTGCCCTTAAGAGGGGTGCTTCTACCCCTAACAAGGGTGACCCTTCCTTCTGTCTGAGTCATTTCCCAATCTGTTCTTTTCAGAATTGCCCATCCCTCACTGAACAAGCGACCTTGCCCTCAACAAGAGTGATTCTTCCCCTAAGATAGGCAACCCTGACCTATAGAGAGGTGATTTTTCCCTTTGTTTGAGTCATTTTGTCAATCAAACAATCCAACAATTCACCTGTTTTAGCAAAAGGGAAGACCTTTCCCTTAACTTGGGTGACCTTTCCCTTGAGTTGGGCGACCTTGCTCTGTTTGCTTGTTCTGAGCATCTGTTTCCTCATTCTGAGCATCCATTTCCTTGTTCCAAACATCCGTTTGCCCATTCTGAGAATCTGTTTCTCCATTCTGAGAATCCATTTGCCCGTTTTGAGCGTCTGTTTCCCTGTTCTAATAGTTCGTTTACCCATTCGGTTACCCTATTTTCACATTACAAGCATTTGTTTACGCATTCTAAGCATCTGTTTCCACCTTCTGATGGTTCACTTGACCGTTTAGAAGGTTCATTTGCCCATTCCGATAGTCCGTTTGACCCATTTTCTAATTTAGACAGGTCTTTCATCCAGTTGGGTGACCTTTCCCTTAAGTTGGGCGACCTTTCCCTTAACTTGGGTGGCCTTGCCCTTGACCTGGGTGACCTTACCCTTAACTTGGGCAACCTTTCCCTTGAGTAGGGCGACCTTGCCCTTAACTTGGGCGACCTTTCCCTTGAGTTGGGCGAGCTTTACCTTAACTTGGGAGACCTTTCCCTTGACTTGAGCGACCTTTCCCTTGAGTTGGACGACCTTGTACTTGACTTGGGTGACCTTGCCACCCAGATAGGCAGATTTTCCCAAAAGCAAACCTTCATCCGTCTTCTCGTCATCGTTGTTTCCTTTTGAAAGTCATCATTTCATTGACCAAATCACATAGGTGCATCTTAGAATATCATTAGAGTCCATATCCATCATCAGTTCATCAATCACAATCACCTAGACTTCGTTTTAGAGGTTTTGATTTTGAGCAAAAACTTCCGAAGGCCATAACTTTTGAATTGGGAGTCCATTTGGGCTGAAATTTTATGGGAAGTTGCATTATGAGGTGGCATATGGATTACTAAATGATCCTCAATTGGTTGGCCCCCATTTCGGCACATTTCCGTGGATTGAAACTTTCATCTTGACCCCCAAAATTGCAATTTAGTGTTTTTTTCTAGTTTTTGAAAAATCATTTTCGTTAATAACTTGGAATGCATGTCTCAGATTTAGGATGTTAGTTGGCAATTCATCCTACCTTATTTTTAGGAATTTTTTAGGAAAAAAATGGACTCTCAAAGATATGCCTGTGCAGTTACCTAAAATGGCAAAATTTGACAATTTTTGAAAACTGCCAAATCTGGAAAAATCTGATTGTCAGCACCTTACGTCATCAAGTTAAACCCCTGAACTTGGTGTAAAATCAATCCTATAAAATCCTCTAATCATCCTAATCTAAGGTTCAATCCAATCCTAATTTGAGCTTTAATCCAATCCCAATCTGAGCTTAACTTAATTCCCAATCTAAGCTTTAGTCCATCTACATCTAAGATCTTCTGACATCGAAAAAAATCTTAAGATCCATTCCTTCATCTTCTTCCAATCCATCATATTTATCCTTTCAACACCTTTTCTTTCCTTCTAATTATCTATTTCCATCTTTTCATTCCCTGTCCCTCTAATCTAACATCATGAATCCTTATCCTTCACTAATACAACCAAAAATAGTAGTCAAGGGGAATCCTAATTACGTTGATGATGATAATGAGAGTCTTGTTGATCAAGAAGTATACAACATAGATCCCATCAATGCTATCATTTATAGTAAGCTTTCCCTAACCACTTTCCAAAATCCAATCACCCCTCCGAGCTATCCCATCACATCTTCATCCACACCTACTAACGCTCCTTATGCTACCTTTGACAAGGGATATCCATTATCTTCACCACCCGTATCTTCATCATATCATTCATCTAAATATTTATCTTATCCAAAACCCACATCCTCTTATCCCAATCTATCATCCCAATCTTCGCATCCTAATCTACCATCCCAATACTCCTATTACAACCTCCCATCCATGTTCCCCTATCCTAATCCTCCTTACCAGTCTTCCCATCCTAATCCTACATCCACACTTTCTTATCCTAATCAAACATCCACATCTTCCTATCCTAATCCACCATCCACATCCTCCTCTCTTAATCCATCATCTCAATCTTTCCATCCCAATCTGTTGTCCCAATACCTTTATTATAATCCACCACCCACATCCTCTTGTCCTAATACACTACCCATATCCTCTTGTCCTAATCCACCATCCATGTCCTCCTATCCTAATTCACCATCCCAATCTTCCCATCCTAATCCATCTTCCCAATATTCCTATCTTAATTCCCCATCTATTTCCTCCAACATCAATCCACCATCCACGTCTTCCTATTCTAGTCTGCTATCACAATATCCCTACCTTAACCCTCCATCTAATCTTGACCCCCCCACTAATCCTAATCCTCCACGTACTCTTAGTCTTCCACCCAATCCAATTCCTCTGTCTAATCCTAGTTCACTAATCCATAATCCTAATCCTCCACCAATACCTTATCCTTCATTTATTCCCATCACCCCAGCTAAACCTAGAGTATGCACAATTCTCACTCCATAGGCCCTCCAAGGACTCATGACAAAGAATACATCCCCAACTCCACATCTTGAAGTAGTGGAACCATGCTGCCCCACTCTCCCATGTACGGTCACTAGTGATGGGACCCTTCTCCATCCCACACCTATCATTACTATTCCCACCCCTAACACCACCCAAACCGCTGAAATCATCAAACCCACCAAATCCATTGAACCCCCATCTCCTACCCCGAGAGCCGTTGAATCCATCACAAACACCCAAATCCAATCCCCTCCTCCTACTCCTAGATCCACCCAATTCATCAAAGACACACAAATCTAATCCATTCCTCCCACTCCTAGTATCACTAAAATACATTCTCATGAACTTCATGAATCCTCCATCCTTCCATCTCCCCCACTTGAGGAGTCCCTTCAACACCCCATCATCATGCCACCCACACAAGATGAGTCATTCCAAGAGCTTGATCCAAAGCATACCAACATATCCCCTTCTCCACATCAAGATCCTGTCATTCCATCTAGTCCATCTCAAGATCACAATCCCCCATCCATTCCACCCTATGATCCCCTTGTCACTCAAGATCCAATTAATCCATCGCATGAGCCCCTATCACCCACTACCATAACTCTAGATCCTATCATATCATCTAATCCCTCTCCTGATCCCTTACCACTCACTCCTCCTAATCAAGATGCTGCTATCCCATCATCTTCATACTATGATCCTCCATTGTTGTCTAACCCCACTATCCCCACACCACTTTTATATTCCCTTGGTACTCTCACATTCATTTGTGGTGGTTTCCTTGTAGATAAGGAGTCAAGCATCTACACCACCCATCCTCCACCTAATAATGTATTCAAATCATGTTTCCAAAATAACAAGCATCCTACTATAGATCAAATGCTCAAGAGATGAACTATCAAGGAAAAGGTTTAGGCCTTTATGAGCAAGGTATTTTAGAGCCCATCCAGATCAAAGAAAATTCGTGTATACAAGCTTGGATATATCTCTCGAGACTTGCAATCCAAATATGTTGGTACAACCTCTATACATCCTCAACAAGCCTCCTCCAAAAGAATAATAGGCTCTTCCCATCACTCCAAAAAACCATTTTCCTTCATCCCCTCTCCATTGTATCACCTCAAAACAACCATCCATATTACTCCTTCATCTACCAAATCCATTTTGGGTCCTTATTTCCCTCCATATTCCATCTCCCATCCTTCATCTACTCCATCTATTTTGGGTCCTTATGTCCCTCCATCCATCATCACACATCCTCTAGCTACTAAGCCCATTTTGGGCCCTTATATCCCAAAATCACCTCCTCCATCTCATCCTATTCATCCTTTTATCCACCAATCACCTATCCATGTCACCCATCATAAACATCCCACTCTCATGTTCTCTAATCAAGATCGACAAAGGCACATACCTACACATCCTCCATCCACATATCATACCCAAAATCCTACCTCCATCACTCCATTTGTATTTCCTCCACATCATCCATCTGCTCACACCCATCCCATTGCTATTAAAAGCACTTTGGATGCTAAAGTAACAATGCATAAATCTAAACATCCACATGAATCTAAAGCTCCTCATGTCCCCTTAAAAGTACATGTTGAAGATAAGAAAAATCCAATCCAAAATCCAAATCAAACCCACAAGCCACAACGACCCACCAAAGAAAAAATCAAAACCATGTGGATCCCAAAGAAAAAAAATGCAATTCCTTCAAATGAAAAATCTATAACAACATCCAAAGTTGCTACTCCAAAAGCTAATCATACACACCCTCAATATCCTAAATCTATTTTGGGTCCTTATGTCCCAAACTTCACTACCCCAACTCCTCCATTATCCCCACATCATCTATCTATTAATTCTCCTATCATTTCACATCCACCACCATATGTGCCAATGTTGGTCCTAAAAACATTTTCCCATCACACACCTACCCCATCATTCCATCCACACACTTTCCAACATCCCATCCATTATCCCACATATCTCCCACATCAAACCCCTTTAATCCATTCTCTTGCATAATCCATTTATCCTAATAAGGTTGTACCAACATCCAATAGTCACTTCACACATGGGCTCTTAATACCTCGTATGGAATTTGATGATTGAGTCCTTCATCCATCTCCTTATCACATGTCTTCTAAATCCACTTATCCATCTCCATACACATTCTATCCAAAATGCAAAAAACCAAAAAAGTAAAAAAAAATCAAAAAAATAAAAAAAAATCAAAAAAGCCAAAAAAAAGGGTAAAGAAAAATAATTCGTCCAATGGTCAAAACTTGGCAAAAAAGTGCCTTGGATAAGTACCATGCTAAAAACCTAGAAAACAAGCGTCATGTGTAAATCACCCATCTAGCTTACTTCCATAATTGGGGGAAATTGCATCCCCTTCATCCATCTCCTCCATCCCACCTGTCTTACGCATATTTCCTGTCATATCCCATTTATCCCAATCCCTCCATCCTCCTTGTTATCTTAATATAAATAGGGGAAAACATATATACATTCTTTGGACACCTCTTGGCATACACCCCTTTCATCCATACACCACTGTATTCCTTTTCTACATCCATCTCCCTCCCTCATCCATCTATCATATCCTCCTCCATTTATCTCCTTTATCTTCCCATCCACCCGTCTTCCATCCCTCCTCCCTCACCATGCATGACATATCTAGAGTGGGGTCATCTACTTCCTTTGTGAAATAGTCATTGAAGACATCCTTCATCCATCATAACATCCCTTCCATCCTCACCCTTATCCATTTATCCATCCTTCATAGCATACCTTTTATCTCTCCATCCTTATCTCCTTATTCATCCAAAAATGTTTTTCATCTCCCAATCCTTATCCCTCTATCCATCCATCCAAATAACCTCTTCCATCTCCCCATCCTTATCTTCTTATCCATCCAAACAATCACCTCCATCTCCCCATCCTTATCTTCCTTTGAATCCATCATAGCATCCCCTCCATCTCCCCATCCTTATCTTTTTATCCATCCAAACAATCACTTCCATCTCCCCATCCTTATCTTCCTATCCATCCAAACAATCCCTTCCATTTCCTCATCCTTATCCCTCTATCCATCCATCATTTCAATCCCTTCCATCTATCCATCTAGTAATCTTTTTCCCATCCAAATCTGTATCCCTTTATCCATCCATCCTAGCATATTTCCATCTCCTTATCTTTTTCTCTCCATTTCTTCATCTTTATCCTCATCCCATCTCATAATCCCTTGTCATTGGTATCTAGCTATAGGCTTCTCCCTATGCAATCCAATGCCATCTATCTCATCGTCATCACTCCCACTTCTTTCGCACATCTTTCTAGTCTCATGTCACTTCTCATCACTCATCTCTCCACCATATCATCCTACCAATTCATCTTTTGATGATTTGGATAACAATCCAATCCCTGAGCTTTGTGCAATTGACATCATCCTATCCAATCCACTAGGTCTATCTTGTCTCATCATCTTAGTTCCATCATTTTATCCACTTATCTGATGGAGCCTCAAATTTACATCCTAGGTTTCCTTTTTGAGGAATTATTATTGGCTTGTCTTGTTTATTCGGATGGTGCCTAGGGCTGGAAATTTTGTTTTGCTTTCATGAAGCCTTGGTATGCCATCTTTGGGTTGGGTCTTTTTTGTCATTACCTTTTTGAGGAGGTTTTAAAACAACTTATGTCCCATTGAATCATCTAGGCTTGGCCCTTTTTATTGAAAATATTAAATATTTTCACTGGTCTCCTTTTATTTACTAGGGTCTCAGTCGGTCTGTGCCCTATGCTTTTAAAAAACAACATTGAGTCATCGACTGTCGTTGCCCTAGTCGGTGTCCCCTTCCTCTTAATTTTCTTCTAAGAAATGTTTAATGTTTTGCAGGGGTTATTTGCTAACCGTTGATTTCCCCATGGTTGATCCTAACTGCTCCCCGCGATCCCGCGATGACATCACCACTGGCTGCTTGGTGATCATGATATAGTGGGCAGGCGCCATGTGTCCCAGGTTGCCGATGCTGCAAAAGTAAATAAATTTTTAATAAGTATCAGACTTTAGTGCATTATCAAGCGGTTTACTAAATCACATGGGCGATGCACGTGTTCATAATCAACGGTGATGTTTTAATCTTGATGAAAAGCTGCTCAGTGGATAGGTATTGATATTGTTCCTTGTTTTGTATGATTGTGATCACCAATGAAGAAAATCAACGGTTGCCCGCCATCGTCATGCTCTGGGACTTGGTGGTTTTGGTTTCATTTTATCCACTTATCATTGGTCATCTCATCATCCTTTATCCATGGTCGGTCGTTGGCTTTGTCGAACTACATTGTCCCTGCACTTTCATGTAGGTAAGGTCAATCTTTTGATCCGCCCTTGGGGTTTTTGTCCATCCAGTCTTTGTCATCCATCTTAATCTCCATTTTCCTCTTTTCACTTTTATCCATGGTATTTTATCGAACTACGAGGGCTCTGCGCTTTCATGTAGGCAAGGCTAATCTTTGATTGGCCCTCGAGCCCCTAGGTCTTTAGGCTGTGTCAGTCTTGTGTTTAGTGTCTTGTTTCCTATGTCGTGTTGTCAAGTATGTCCCTAACTAGCTAGTTCTTAACAAGCAAGATCCACTAGTATCCTGAGGTTCAATCAGTTTTGAGTGTCCTACGTCATGTCGATCACCTAGTTTAGTCTCCATCTTTTGTCTCAATAGGATGCATCCTTCCTCATCAGCCACATTACTCCATTCATCCTCTTGATCCTATGGTAAAGGACATTTGAAATTGATCATGATCTTTTGATACTTTTGGCTTTTGTTTATCGTTTTAGCTCCCTATCATCACTTGTTAAGGCCGCCATGATCTATCATATTATGGTGTGTTTTGACTGGTAAACATAGGGGAATATTTTGATCTTTTTTCTTTGTTGTTGTATTCTTGGTTTTCCCACTTCGTACCCACCAAGATCCTTATAGTCTTGTGTTACACTGGGGCATCCTTTTGTGGTTGTGGTTATCCCAATGCCTGGCTCGACCAAGGTCTTCGTGAATTTGGGGTATTGGGATAGGATTCTTATCTACTATGTTTGTCTTATGCATTGGACACTAATTCTTCTTGGTTTACATACCCTAGCATCTGGTGTCTTATGCTATAGAAAAAATTAGTGCTCCAAAAGTGGAAAATTGCATTAGGATTGCATTTCATGATCAATTTTGTTGCATTACATCCATACCTGACCTATTACCTATGATTTTTCTTATGAAAACATTCACCTTTCATCCTCTCTTTTATCTTAGGATAATATAGATTGGTTATTCTAAGCATATTTTCCTTCTTACATCTTAATCCAATCCTCATCTATTCAATCTAGCACAAATTATCTAATCACATCCCTGGTCTTGTTCCCAACCTTGCTACAATCCTTTATCCAATCATCATCATCATCATCATAATCAAGATGTATCCTTCCCTATCCTTTGGTGTTGTTTTGAGATGTATCCTTCCCTCATCAACAACACTTTCATCATCATAATCGAGATGTATCCTTCCCTCATCAACAACACTTTCATCATCATCAAGATGTATCCTTCCTTATCCTCGTATTATTTTAGGATATATCATTCCCTCATTAGCAACATTCCATCCATCATCCACCCATTTTGGCTTGTAGATTGACTAGGGCAACATCACCTTTGTCCTTAATCCATTTGTGCTTCCCAATCTCCTATCACTTATCATCCTCTCTTATTCATCACTTTGCATCACCTTCCTCATATACCCCTTGCATAATCTCATCCATATCGAGAGCACACCCATGTTCTCATGAACCCGCATGTCCTTTTGAGGGGGCATCCTCCATCCCTAATCTTCATCTTCACTCCTATCATCCTTCTTCCTAGTCACTCCTTTGATGACTGAGGCATCTTTCCCAATCTAATCATCTTCTTCTTGGTGCTATATTTTAATATTCTTTGAAATGATGCTACTTCGTAGCACCATGTCAAAGAGGGGAAAAATGTAGACACCTAAATTTGGACACTTACATTTGTCCAAATTTATCCCATTTTGTCTAAATATCTTCTTACTTGCATTAATTAAAAGTAATATTACTATTATTTAATTAATACCCCTAAATTCCTCTAAATCCCTAAGGTATCTAGTTAAATAATTAAATACCTTACCCTTTATCCCCCTCTTCCTCAAAGAATTAAATAAATAATACATTTATTTAATTCCTCACATGTCACATCATCCATAATCCTCTACTAATCTGGATTAGCTTAATTAATCCATGATTAGGATGTGCACACCCTTGATCAGGATTATTGTCACATCCTCCATATTTTTCCACTTGCCTCTAATCTTTCATTAATCTTCTTAATCACATGTTTGGACAACCTTAATCTAATCCTCTTACCATCTTTGGTATGTCCTCCAAGTCAACCTTTCATAAGCAATTTCCCTTTTAAGCCTTGACCTCTTCCCCATGTGAATTAAAAATTCACATTGATTCATTCAATGCATTTCTCTTCCCCATGTAGGTTGTTGGGAAATTCTAAATTCTCTCACTTGTCACATCAGTCACATGGGACAAGGTCCTCATTTATGAGGACATTGTCTTATCCCCAAGGTACTCCCCAATCATGTGAATTTAAAATTCTCATTTATTCTCCCAACAACTTCTCTCATCCCCATAATGATAAGAGAGGACTTTCTAAAATTCCTCACTTGTCACCATCACTTTCATATGGGGACAAGAACTTACTTTTTAATGAGCTTTTCCCCTAATCCCAAGGTAATTGCAAGTACCTCCACACCTCACATGTCTTGTCTCCACATCATCTATCCTTTTGCCACCTCCCCTTCCACATGGTGAGATGCAAGGGCTTGTGATTCCTCAACTCACTATAGCCCTCCATCTTTCCCATGTTGGAAAAATCTTGGCCATTGAATTCTCTAGAGATTTTTCCCTTAAAATGGAAGATTTTTTCTCATTCACTCATAACTCATTCATAATTAAAGCATTCTACTCTCTAGCAATTTTCAAGCAATCTCAAGAACTTGCATATTCATCCTCCATTGTTGCACTCTTCAAGCTTGCATTCCATCCATCTCATACATTTAGGCAAGTACCCACATCTTCCATTTCATTCATCTTTCAATTTAGATAATTTTTCACATCGTTTTCATCATATTTTATATCAAGGAGAACACATTCAAGCTACATCAAAGGGAAAACCAAAAGGATCACTTAGACAAGGTATAATCTATTGTTTATCTTTATTTTTTTCAAGTCAACTTAGGCTAATCTTGAGGTGGTGTTGTGTTATTTATC
Source organism: Sequoia sempervirens (assembly GCA_007258455.2). Taxonomy (NCBI): domain Eukaryota; kingdom Viridiplantae; phylum Streptophyta; class Pinopsida; order Cupressales; family Cupressaceae; genus Sequoia; species Sequoia sempervirens. The sequence goes on along the minus strand of VDFB02390767.1, from coordinate 16,820 downwards.
CTTTGCATCTCTTTGTTTTTTTACATCTTTTATGCTTAGTAAATAATGTTGCATTACAACACCTTTACCAGACACTCTTCATAACACAATGTCCCAACTTTTGCAACAATAAATGATTACCTTACCTTTTGTTAAAGAAGCCAATCCTACTAAACCTATACCTCCAAACTTTAAATCCAATGCTTATTGCTATTATCATAGAAAAAATGGGTCACAAAACACAAAAAATTGTAAGCATCTTAAACACCTTGTGCAAGACCTCATTGATTCCAGTCATCTATCCATTGTAGGTGTTACTAATCAAGGCAATAAGTCTATTTCCCCTCCAAATAAAAACATACAAATCTTCACTGATCCAATGCCTAAACATAATTTTTCATTTGTCAAAGCTAGTGAAACTCTAAAGAATGATGTGATGAATGTTCATACATAACATCTTACTCCCATTCTGCACATTACCACTATTAATCCTATGGATGAAATGGTAGGTGCAATAGATGTTATCCCTCATAAGGGCTAACCTAGGAAATCTCTTGATATTACTTTCTCCTCTAAGGAAATACTTCAAAATCTCCCTGATGGTCCTCTTTACATAATCGGCTATATCCTTGTGAAGCCCACTAATGGGATACTCATAGATCCCATCTATGGAGAGAATGTGATAATTGAGGAATTTTTAGTATTACATGATCTTTATCAAGATGATTATGATAAATTGAAAGCATGGATCAAAACACATAATGGTTTTGCTTTCCCTACGATAGGATCGATCGTCCTTCCATTACAAATAGGACCAAAAACATTGGATGTCACATTCTCCATCATCCCACAATTGGACCAGTTTCGTTTGAGGCTAGGCCATCTATGGATTTTCTCAATGGAAGTTGTCCCTTCGGTCATACACAAATGTTTAAAGTTTCCCTTTGATAATAAAATATTCACTATTCACCATAGTGGCTTTAACCCTTTGTCTTCTAAAGGAAACTTTTCCTTGGAAGCCTTTTGGCTTAAGCCCATGGAACCTATAACGCCTCGCAGAGACTTCTTTTCATTGTTTACCAAAAATTTAAAGCAAAGAGAATAGCTGAATTGTCTCTCCACGACATGTCCCCGTCCACTTCTGATGCTCCTATCCTAGATGAAATAATGCTTCAAACCGAACAAGAACCAACCAATAAAGATCACCCAACACCCGAAACCTCCCCAACATCATCCAAAAGACCACGAGACAATGATAACAACTTTTTCTTGCCTCCTTGTATAAAACAAGTTTACAAAGCAAAAGAGAAAGTGGATGACCAGCCTTCCATGGTTCCTTCCTTTCCTCTGCTTCGGGAAGAAAAGAAATCTATGGTTGATCAACTCACTCATTCACAAACACAACTCGATAATAAAACCAAAATAAATAGAGGAGCTAGGGAGCATAGATGTAGATGTCGTGACATTGCTCGCAAGTTACAAGACAAAGAAAATAAAGAAAATCAAAATCCACACTTGACATAAGTAATGCATAAAGACCCTCCTCCCCAATCACAATGAAATGATCCAATACAACAACCACAAAAAGAGGTACACCCTTCATTGGACATTATCATTCATCCTCCTTTTGTGATTAATCTGGATGACGATGATGAGATCACTAAAATAGATGAAGAGGTGCATAATGATCTGAATACATTATTTTCCTCTTCCATGAGCTTAAATGAAAAATCTCGTACAAAGAGTGTAGAACCTGGTGCTTCCCCTAGTTTGACACTTTCTCTCATCCCTTTGGCTAGTTGCACACCCTCAGCATATCATGAACATGACTAGGAGGTGGATGGCTTGTTGGACGGTTGACTTGCATTTTCCTTACTAGTCTTTTACATTTTCTTTTTCTTTTCTTTTTGTGTGTTTTCATGTGTGTAACATCTTCCCCCATGATGTTCTATTTGATTTTCTCTCTCTTTGTGATATTCCCCTATTTGTACCTTCATTTCTGTCTATTGTACATTGCTTTTTCCTTTTTATTTTATCTTTTCTTGTGTTTTAATTTTAAGGATGACACAAGACATTGAGACTAAAATATCTCTTTCATGTTGACCCAAAAGGCCCCTTTTGTTTTTCTTTTCTTTTTTCTTTTTCTTGTTTTTTCATTTTTTAGATGACACAAGGCATTGAGATTGAAATGTCTCTCTCATGTTGACCCAAAATATTTTCCATTTTCATTCACCTTTTATTTTCTATTTTTCTTGTGTTCTCCTTTTAGGGATGATGCAAAGTGATAGGGTAGGGTTGGATGGAACACTCACTGTTCCATGCTTTGGGTCTCACCTTGGTGAATCCCTTTGGTGTCACTCTCCACCACCTTAACCTATAAGACCTAATGTTTGTTAGGCACCCCTGGTTCTCTTGGCCAACCCTACTATCATCTCCATTTCCCTAACCAAGCCAATCTTGGTGCTCTCTCTGCCATTCTCTCCTTAGCCCTTAATCTTCCTAAAGGCTAACTAATTCTCCAACCTTCACTAATACGATGCAGGGGTGTGTGATGTCTCCCATAGCTTCAAGATCATTCCCCTAGGGTTCTTGATCATCCACCAATCTCCATTTCTCCATGGCTCTCACCAAACCCTCTTCTAGGGTTAGAAAGGCTACAAGCCCTAGAGCCCCAATTAGGTCTCCTAACCTGAGAAAAGTGGAAAGTATGCCCAAATTCTCCAAATGAACCCAAATATTTTCTTGGGATTCGTGGTACCCTTGCCCACACCTTGAATATTTTTTGGGTTTGGAGCCTCCACTGTCCGTACACTACTCCAACCCTTATCTTAGCAAATTTAGGCTTGTTTTAAGCCAGTTTCTGACCCTCTTGAGAATAGTCAGTTTGTTTCCTCCTCCATGCGGTCTATTAGGGCTCCATCCTTCTTGGAAAACCTCTACAAGGCCTCCTGCATCCACCACACACCTGGGTTTTCCAGGGGATTGACACCCCTGCAACTTTAGTGCTTGTCTTTCATTGTCTTTCCTAACCGGGCATTGCCAAGCTCGCCTAGGAAGAGACTTTCCTCTTGATCACTCGACCCCTGAAGACTCCTAGACCTAAAATATATATAGGAATGGAGCTTAGCCTCAATCCCCACAGACTATACATCAGGTATAGTGGAAGACAAAGGTCTAAGTCTCCGTGGTTGACAGTTTGTCGGACTGATCAGCAATGGAAAGAAACAAAACTAACTAAGAACAAAGCTAGGAAATGATGAGACAAGTTAACTAATGACCACACAAAACTTGAAAATCAATTATTACATGTGCCACACACTGCTCAGTGCATGTAACCCTCCATTAACACTAATAAGAGCTAAAAACCAGAAAATTACAAGAGTTTCATTATTTTTTTCATATGAACTGCAAACTCCAAATGATACAAAAGATTTTTTCCAACCTCAATCCCATGTCGAGGCACACCTCTTAAAATTTCATAAAGTGGTTACTTTTCCCCTTGGTTGGACATAACTACCACATTAGGCCAAAATTGCACAAATGCAACATTTTGGGCTTCATTTCCAATTCCTAGTCAATCCTAGTGGAAATAAGTTGCTAAAATCTTCCATTCTACCATGAGATACTGATCAAATTTACTCCTAACATGTTCTAACACCTCTAACTCAAAACTAAATGGTCAACGTGACCTTAAATCATTAAACCCCAAAATTTCATCCTAGGCTCACAAATTTGCCTAGTGCTACCTAATGCTTCCTAGGTGCTCCTGCACCATTCTCCCCCTCTCTGTCCAAACACTAAGGAATAGAAGGAGAGATCAATGCTAGGTCAATACCAAACTTCTTGTACCCATGTGGCTTTTGATTCATGCTTGTTCTTCCACTTGATAAGGTGCTCCATGTACACCTTATGCCTTGTAGACTTTTGCACTCTTGACTCCAAGATTCGTTTTGCTTGTTGCTTGTCTGGAGTAGGTAGGGGTATGTTTCTTACATCCTTGAATATTTCCCTATTGTTCTATTCCAAATCCTTGATTGATCCCTTGTACTTGATCAAATCAGCTACATTAAACACTAGAGAGATCGCTAGATCGGTAGGTAACTCTACCTTGTATGCATTCTGCCCATACTTGGCTAATACCTTGCATGTACCCACTCTCTTCATCTGCAACTTGGTTGATGTACCCTTCTGTAACCTTGATTTTTTGAGGTGGACCATGACATATTCTTCTACTGCAAATTGTAGATCTTTCCTTGACAAATCTTCCTTCTCCTTCAACTTTTGTGTAGCCTCGATGACTGTCTTCTTTACCTACTCCTGAATCTCCTTCATGGTTTGACCGAAGTCCTCTGCATGTCCACTTCTATGTTCCATAGCTCCAAGATCTCTGAGCTCACATATGCCTCTTGGGTGCATCCCATACACAACTTCAAAAGGACTCTTCCCTATGGTCCGGTTCACACTATCATTGTAAGCATACTCAGCTTGTGAGATAACCATATCCCATGTCTGTCCATACTCCTTAGTTAGGAACCTTAGAAGGTTACCTAGCACCCTGTTAACCACCTCTATTTGACCATCGGTCTGAGGATGGTAAGCTGATCCAAATGACAGGTTGGTACCCAATCTACTCCATAGTCTTCCAAAAGTGACTCATGAACTTCACATCCCTATATGAAACAATGCTCAAAGGAAATCAATGGATCCTTACAACTTCCTTGAAGAAGAGATGAGCTACGTAACTAGCATCATGAGTAGTTTTGCAAGGGATAAAATGAATCATTTTGCTAAATCTGTCCACTACTACATAGACACTGTCAAAACCAGTCTTGGTTTTAGGAAGGCCTACCACAAAATCCATGCTTACACACTCCCATGGTCTGTTAGGAATGGGTAGGGGTTGATATAGACCAACATTACTAGCTCCTCCCTTAGCTTTCATACACACCACACATTTCTCCACATATTTTATGACATCTCTTGCCAACTTAGGCCAATAGCAGAACCTCTGCACTAGTTCCAATGTCTTGTTGATGCCAAAATGTCCACTAAGACTACCATTATGCTTCTTTTGAATGAGGTTTTCTCTCATTGATCCTCTTGGAACACACAACTGATTTCCTTTGAACAACAAACCACTTTGCAAAGTATACTCAGAGTATTGGCTATGGAAATGATTCTCAAAGTCTAAACATACCTTGTAGGCCTCTGAAAAGTCTCCATCTTCACCATAGAGCTCCTTGAAACTCTCTATGCCAATGCTCTTGATCTGTATCTCTTGCACTGTCAATAGTCTCCTACTCAATGCATCTGCTACTTTGTTTAGCTGTCCCTTCTTGTGCTTGATGGTGAAGGTAAAAGCTTGGATGTATTCCATCCACTTCAAGTGTCTATTGCTCAACTTCTCTTGGGTATTCATATAGCTAAGTTCCTGATTGTCGGTAAAGACTACAAATTCCTTGGGTAGAAGGTAATGCCTCCACTTCCTAAGTGACTGAACCAAAGCATAAAGTTCTAAGTCATAAGTTGAATACCTCTTCTTTGCTTCATTGAGCTTCTCACTAAAGAAGGCTATAGGCCTGCCCTCTTGACTTAGCACTCCTCCTACTACCACTCCACTTGCATCACATTCAACAGTGAACAATTTGTTAAAACTAGGTAATAAGAGAATTGGTTGAGTTTCCACCTCTTGTTTCAGTTTCTCAAACCCTTTCTCAGCTTCTTGAGTCCACACAAACTTAGTTTTTAAACCACCCTTGATTGTATCTAGGACTGGTGCACATATACCACTAAAGTTCCTTATGAATTTTCTATAAAATTGAGCCAAACCATGGAAACTTCTTACCTCACTCCCTGTGGTTGGTGTAGGCCATTTAGGATGGCTTCCACCTTGCTTGGATCCATCTTCAATGATCCTTTGGACACTACAAAACCCAAATATACAAGCTCTTGCTTAAAGAACTCACACTTCTCTAGATTGATTGCCAACTTCTCTTCTTGCAATTTTCTAAGAACCATCTCCATGTTTTTAAATGCTCTTCATCTTGGCAACATGAGGATGTCATCAAGCTATACCACCACAAATATCCCTCAGAAGTCTTTACACTTTATCCATGAGCCTCATGAATGTGCTAGGGGCATTGAGAGACCAAATGGCATCACTTCCATTCAAACCCATCATTTGTCTTAAATGTTGTCTCCACTCATCATCACCATCCTAATTATGATCTGATGGTATCCACTCTTTGAGGACCAACTTTGTGTAATATTGAGCTCTCCAAGACAATCATAATCATCTGGGATGTATGCTTCCCTCACTTTGGCAACCATTCCCTTCCAAGTTGAAATAGGTTGTTTTCCTTCCTTTTCCCTCTCTGTCTGAATGAACTTCCACCATGTCAAGGCAGAACCTCTTAACCTTGATTTGGCCACCTTCAGCTTCTGTGCTTTTGTGACCCCATCACACTCAAAATGGTTTTCCATTCCCTCTATCCAATCCACAACTAAATCATCTTCCATTTTTCCACTAAACAATGGTATGCCTTCAAGTCTGTTTCCACTCAAAGCCTTCAATGCCTTCAAGAAAGAATCTTCTTCCAAAATAGGGTCAGGTTCAGGGATCTTTTCTTCCTCTACAACCTCTTCTTTTTCTGGTACCCTTCCTTCCAACTGCACATTATTCAATGCTTTCTCAAGTTGGTTTATTCTTTCTTTTAACAAATTATTGTCTTCCTCTTGTTCTTCAACCATCTTGGCCAATTCAGCATTTGTCACCATGATGGTAGAACCACTAGATTCAAGGTATGACATGGAAGTTTCTATCCCAAATCTTTAACTTGCTCTGATACCAATCTGATAGGGTAGGGTTGGATGGAACACTCACTGTTCCATGCTCTGGGTCTCACCTTGGCGAATCCCCTTGGTGTTACTCTCCACCACCTTAACTTATAGACCCTAATGTTTGTTAGGCACCCCTGGTTCTCTTGGCCAACCCTACTATCATCCCCATTTCCAAGCCAATCTTGGTGCTCTCTCTACCATTCTCTCCTTAGCCCTTAATCTTCCTAAAGGCTAACTAATTCTCCAACCTTCACTAATACAATGTAGGGGTGTGTGATGTCTCCCATAGCTTCAAGATCATTCCCCTATGGTTTTTGATCATCCACCAATCTCCATTTCTCCATCTCTCTCACCAAACCCTCTTCTAGGGTTAGAAAAGGCTACAAGCCCTAGAGCCCCAATTAGGTCTCCTAACCCGAGAATAGTGGAAAGTATGCCCAAATTCTCCAAATGAACCCAAATCTTTTCTTGGGCTCCGTGGTACCCTTTCCCACACCTTGAATATTTTTGGGGTTTGGAGCCTCCACTTTTCATACACTACTCCAACCCTTATCTTAGCAAATTTAGGCTTGTTTTAAGCCAATTTATGACCTTCTTGAGAACAGTTTGTTTGTTTCCTCCTCCATGCAGTCTGTCAGGGCTCCATCCTTCTTGCCAAGCCTCTGCAAGGCCTGCTGCATCCACCACACACCTGGGTTTTCTAGGGGATTGACACCCCTGCAACTTTAGTGCTTGTCTTTCACTATCTTTCCTAACCGGGCATTGCCAAGCTCGCCTAGGAAGAGACTTTCCTCTTGATCACTCAACCCCTAAAGACTCCTAGACCTAAACTATATACAAGCATGGAGCTTAGCCTCAATCCTCACAGACTATACATCAGGTATAGTGGAAGATAGAGGTCTAAGTCTCCATGGTTGACAGTTTGTCGGACTGATCAGCAATGGAAAGAAACAAAACTAACTAAGAACAAAGCTAGGAAACGATGAGACAACTTAACTACTAACCACAAAAAAGTTGAAAAGAAATTATTACACATGCCACACACTGCTCAGTGCCTAGAACCCTCCATTAACACTAATAAGAGCTAAAAACCATAAAATTACAAGAGTTTCATTATTTTTTTCATATGAACTGCAAACTCCAAATGATACAAAAGATTTTTTCCAACCTCAATCCCATTTCGAGGCACACCTCTTAAAGGTTCATAAAGTGGTTAATTTTCCCCTTGGTCAGACATAACCACCACATTAGGCCAAAATTGCACAAATGCAACATTTTGGGCTTTATTTCCAATTCCTAGTGAATCCTAGTTGAAATAAGTTGCTAAAATTTTCCATTCTACCATGAGCTACTGATCAAACTTACTCCTAACATGTTCTAACACCTCTAGCTCAAAACTAAATGGTCAACATGACCTTAAAGAATTAAAACCTCAAAATTTCATCCTAGGCTCACAAATTTGCCTAGTGCTACCTAATGCTTCCTAGGTGCTCCTGCACCACAAAGTGTCGAGACATCCTATGTCTCTTCCATGTTGACCCAAGTGGATCTTTCTTTTCCTTTCTTTTCTCTCTCTTTGTGCCATTCTTCTAGTTCTATGTATTTGGGGGATGATGACAGTTCTAGGCTCTTCACACAACATTGCACCAAAGAACATGCTAACCCCAAATCCATAGATCCCTTATGTGTTTGGTGTTTTCATTTTGGGGGGAACCCCTTCCTTTTTCTCTTTTCCTTTTCCTTTTTCTCTCACATGGCGTAGCCTTACTCATAAACATATGACATGGCATTATAAGGGATTTTCAAGTTGGCTCTCATGTCTTCTTTTTCTTTGCATTTTTCATTTGCTACTTTAAAGTAATTGCTCATAGTATGGTTCGTAGCAATTCCTTTAAAGTGTGTGCATACATTGGAATTATCATTTTGCAGTTTTTTCTTTTTTCTTGGTTCTTAGTGCAGCCTTGCTACTTCATACGATGCGTTTGTATCTTTGTGGATGACATTGGGTATAGTGTCCTTCATGAGCATGATCTATCTTAGCATATTACATTCCTCTTAGTGGCTTGATGTGACACACTGCATCCTCTAAGTTGTGAATCTTCTATTCTTTAATTAGTCCTCTCATGGAGACATTAGGAACAGTGCTCCCTAAGTTAAAAGACCTCACATGAACTAAGAAAGACTCCTTTGAACATATTTTGCATGCTGCATTTTGCATTTGTTATATGGCCACCTTGCATAACATAGCTTGCATGCCTATGGAGCCATCATGTTTGTTCATGAGCTCCAAGCATACAAAGTTTTACTTGTCTCATGAAGCTCAAAAATTCATTTTATTTTGTGGTGTCTTATCAAAGTTATTAGGAGGTATAACTTTGGTATGGTTGAGTGGGAAGCCCATTACGATGCATGGCTTTCCCCATAGCCACCTGCATGCGTGTGAGTGCATACCAACCATGAGTGTATGTTTCTCACATTTTGGGCCTTCTCACCCAACAAACAGCCATGAGTTCTGTTGCCTTAGAGTGAGTATGCATTTTCTTTCCAGACAAACAACCTACATGTGATCCACAATGGGATGGAAAAATGATCAAAGCTTGATCTAACTCTCTTTTTCATTTTCTCCCTCTTCATTTTCATCATTCACATGTGTGTTTTTTTGTGCTCATGTTTAGTTTTCCATGGGATATTCATCCTGGGGGCTTGATCATCCCTCTTGATCATTGTTGTCTAATCTTGCTAGCATTACTTCATTGGAACCCCTCTTGATTGCATGTGGATCTACTTTAGTGTTCAATTTTGAAGCAGGTACATCCTCTCACTAAAGTGGGGGCTAAATGTGGACACAAAAAAAGTAACCCTTCTACATTTTCTCATGTTTAGGCCCTCTTGGTGACTTTGGCTTGATTTTTCCTTGATTTAATGTTGTAATGTGGCCAACACATTCACATTACCTATCTTGGGTCCTTGAGAATCAATAAGAATTCTATGATGTCTTGTAAAAGTGTTGTGAAGTGTTGTAACCCACTTTCACATTTTTCTAGGACCCTTTCATTATAATTCACCTAAATAACCTCCTTTTATCACTTACCAAGCCTTATTTCAAAGTGTTGTAAAGAGTTGTAACAAACTCTCACTCTTTTCTAGGCTTGCCATCAATAATTTGACCTTTTACTATTATTAAATGACCCCTTAATGCACTTTTCGGACCTACTTAAGTGTGTTTCAAAGAATAATCCTATTAAACATCATTAAATACACTTTAATTCCCAACAACCGGTAAAGTTTCCCTAGTGGGACCAAGTCGCTACCTGGGGTAACTTAGTCCCGCTGGGCACAAAAATCAAATTTAATTTTAATTTGTGGCGGGATATTATTCTCTTAACCTTGAGGTCAGCCTGTGATGTGTTATTTTCGGGAAATTTTGTAAAATCAAGAATAAATAAAGGGTTTTCCCCTCATTTTTCATCTTCTAACCTCCTAATTTCCTTAATGCATTTACTTAATCATCCTCAAGCATTCTAGGAACTATCAAGTCTTCAATGGAGCATCCATTTACATATCTTTAGATTTCTACATCAAGGGTTTGGTGAGTTGTAGCATTGCATGTTGTTCATTCAACATTCTCTCTTTCTATTTCATTTCATTTTCAAGGGTTTGATTACCAAATTGAAGTTTGACCAAGGCAAACCCCTATTCACTAACCCTTAACCCTTTTTCCCCTCTTTGTATGTGTGTTTTTGCAGGTCTTGTATGCATATTTTTCAAAGAGAAAGGTGTTAAAAGGTGTTTTCATCTCATCAAAGTCATTCAAGTCAACAAAAGCTCTAAGATAAGGTTGGAGACCTCTTACAGCCCGATTTCTATAGAATATAATCCAGACACCTGTCAAAAAGAGAAACTGTACAAACTGAAAGCTTAAGATTCCTTCCCCAAATTTCTTTAGATTCCAAGGTGGAATAAGTCACCATCTTTAGCGAATTACTCCCACTGCTAGGATTGGAAAGTGATTTATGTATTTCTAGATAACCATTTGGCTAAAACCTGTCAAGGCAGAATCTCCCTAAAACATGACTAAGTTGCCGAGCTTGGCATAAGTTTCCCAGTTGGGTCCAACAACAAATTCTATAGGATTTCAAAGACTCTTTGCATCACATTCCAGTTTCCAGGTGCACCTCTCTAGATTTCTTTCATTTCTATTATTGTTTGCTTGCATTCTTAGGTTATTTTGCATACATCACTGTGTTTTCAAACATCTTACATTTCTTAGGTTTTGCATTAATAATTCATTTCCTTTATCAATTTTCTACATTTAGACATTGCATTTAGGCATATTTCATTCATACTTGCATTATTTTTGAGTGGGGAAATTGTCTATTTTGGCCCATCTCTCTCCTTTTAGGTGAAAAACCCTAGAAGTGTTAGAGAGCATTAGGGTACCAAAATATTTGTCCACAACAAGATCTCCATACAATATAATTAGGGAATCTAAAGATCCTGTCACATTTGTTGAGTGCCACTAGTTTTGAGGAATCGCTAGGTTTTTTGAAATATGAGTGCCAATTTTTTTTTGCAAGCCAAGATTATTGTCGGCGTTGATTTTTTCCTACGGGCGGTTGGTTTGAACTTGATGGTTTCAATGCCACCGCTGGACCCTGTGGTGCATAGAGACCTGCCACCAGGGTATAGATCTATACCCTATGCACATGCCTTATTAAATGTGTCTTTTGACTTTTGCAATTCGCTTTTGTTTTTTTTGAAAAGCTTTTTCAATTTTTTTGTATTCATTTTCAAAAAGCTTTTTCTTTGTGATTTTTGAAAAGCTTTTTGGTTTTATATATTATTTTTTTATTTGATTTTTTTTGAGAAAAATTCTAGAAAATATGAAAAAACTAGAAAAAAATTTGCAAACCCTGTACCTTGTTAGAAAAATAATTCAATGGTACAAATTCATGTGGTGACTATATAGATTGTATAGAATTTTCCTTGGATTTTGTGCCGCTAATTTTTTTTTGCTTTTCTTTTAATTCTGCTCAAATTTGAAAAAAACAACAAGTGATCTTAAGGTTTTCAACCACTCTAGATGCGATGGCGAGGCTTGTTTTTGTCTAGGATGTACCAAAAATTTTCTCAAGGTCAATTCCCTCAAATTGAATAGGGGGTTGTAGATCTAAGCTCTGATACCATGTTGGAATTGACTAATTCAATCCATAGCTCCCATGAAACACCTGCAAGCGATTACCTATCATAATAGAGAAGATCAAAAGAGAGATTGTGCTCAATAACTCGAGAATTGTATTGATGCAAATAACCTAGATAAATTACTACAAATGAATGTGTATGCTTATATAAGTGCAATGCACAAGCAAACCCTACATGTGGATTAACAAGATAGTGTCAAGTGTTTTAATCTCATGCAATGAGACAACTTGTCCTAAATTTAGTCCAATCTAATAATAAGAATGAAACTAAAGATTAAACATCAACCCCTAAGTTTAGCTCAAGTGAATTAAAGTAAAAAACCTCTAATAATTAATTTATGATTACTTAATTATCATATAATGACTTGTTTACTCCAACACCCTCTTCTAGGGAATTACAAGATCAATAATAAGCATATAGTTTGATCTAAACACAAAGTAATGTTAAAATAAAACAATTGCATAGCCAAATCAATGAAGCATGGCTGACACAAATAAAAGATAGTCATATGCACCAATAGATTTTTGTGTGTTTCTTAGACCTCAATTTCTAGTGCAAATCTATTTCTAAATGATAAAAATGTTTTGTAAAAGAAAAATATACATTTAAGGTACATTTTGAATAATTGCCATTGACATTTTTTTGCAAAATGTGCATCATGTTATCACAAAAATCTTTGATGCATCACATAACACACAACAACATTATGGGCTTACCAAAATGATATAAAATATCATCTTTGTAGTCTTTTAGTTTGATATTTTTACATTTTTTGAAAGTTGTGACATAAATAGGGCCTTGTCATTCCATCTACAAGCAACAATCTGTTGTTCATAGAAAAATATAGCCCATAGCTAGTAGGACTTCTCACTACTAATTAGTAAGAGATAGTTCCTTATCTACTAGCTAAGAAAGTGTGGAAATTGAGCTAAAGATTTCATCTGTGTCATCAGGTTCCTAGAAAACAATGGGAGTTAAAGCATATCTTCTAGGATTGCAAGTTTTCCAATCAATTATAGGTCATTTTTTATTCATGGTTTTCATGCACCTTTGTCCAACTATTAGATACTAAAAACATTTTTTTTCCATAATATTTAGTTTTGTAGACAATCTTCATGAGTTTTGTGGGATGTAATTTAGTTATCTACTCTTTACTTTCCTAAGCTCTTCCTACTTAGGTTGTTTAGGAATTTTTTTGAAATTGTAAATTGTTTATAGTGAGACACGTCCAGATATGTTGTCTTTTATTGCTATGGTAGGAAGAGTTTACCCTACAATTCCCACTTTTTCATAGTTACAATATTTTATTTTGTAACTTAAGTCTCACCATTTCCTAGGTAAAATAGTAATTGAAGATTACTTTCCTGTTTATACCTCCTTATATTTTGATGAAAACAAGAACTCTCAGAAAGATATATGTTAATCCTTTCAATCTAGCCACATGATTTCTTTGTGTCTTATATTTTTAGATTCAATACCCTATGTCAACATACACAGCCATGAAAGACAATTTTTTTTTAAAGAGAGTTGACTATGTAGGGAAGAAAATAAAAAGCACTACCTAAATGAACCTTTGGTTAGATTTTCCCAAACCATTGAATGGTCAGTATTTGTAGATAATTTGTCCCAATGCAAAGGCTTCATCTTGTCCTACAAATTTCCACCATCTTCGTGGGTTGCATTAGTTTTTTGTAGATTTTACATCTCTTAAATTGCTTCCCTTTGGAAATGTGTCTACACCTTTAGGTGCTAATGGTGGTAGAACTACTCTAGAACCCCTAGGTGGAGGTGGTGGTGCCTTAGGATTGGGTTTAGGTTGCATGATAGGTGAGTTTTTCCTATCTATGGAGGCAAAGGAGGGGTAGGTGGTGGTGGTAAATTAGGATTGGCACGGGATGGTATTTGGAGTGAAGATTTTGCAAACTATGGAGTTGGAGGAGGAGGTGGAGGTTGTGAAATATTACTAGCTCTATATGATTCTAATTCATGTGGTGAGATTCCAAAATACAATCATATTAGTCTCTTCTAGTGAAAATAGAAAAACAACAAACAACTGGGTGAACCAAAAAGTCACGACCTAACAATCAAAACCTTGAGGTAATCATCTTTCATCTATGGATTTTATTGAAATTTGAAATTTCCTACCTTGTAAAAATCATGTAACATGTAGCTCTATTGATTTAAGGAAATACTTCTCAAAAGAACTCACAAATATGAATCTGCAAGATGCTTTGTTCAACAATCTAGCTAGAATTTAGTTTGCTAAAACAAACACTTTTCACAAGTACAAAATCAATACCCTAAAACCATGACTTATAGGATCATATACCTAGAAATTATTTTGAAACCAATATTACTGAATAATGCAATAGAGATATGCATATTTTTCTAGTGACTTTCATAAAAGAACATATCTATATTTTGACATTTCATCTCATTAGTAGTTCTTCCCAAAACCCATATGTTTTTTAAGAATTTGTAAATCAAGTATATACAAATTCCAAAAATAGGTTTCCTAAGATAGTTACATCAAAAAAGTTGGCATGTTCTGATACATTATTAACCCTATATAGAGTATATTCCCCAAATACCCTACATAACAAGCTTTCCTTTCCCCAAATCAATTGTGTCACAAACACTATTTTGAGCTCGAGTTGGTGAAGCTCAGGGATCGAATGCTTGCTAATGCTTATGTAGACACTCAAAATCTTAAAGTTCAATTGAGAAGAGCTTCTTTTGAACCAAAAGATTGACCATTTGTCTGAAATATGAATTGGGTAATAGGTTGCATCTCAAAAATGTGAAAATAAACTTCATGCTATCATAATTTTTTAGGACAAGCAAACATCTACAATACTTTTAAATGTCCTAGTTCTAGAATCAAAATACCAACAAAGGAATTTAACTGTGAAGATGCACAAATACTATATAAGAAAAATAAAAGGTAAGCATTCAATCTATATACTGTGAATTTTTTATCCATATGGGGGGAAAGTTGAAAGCATTTCAATTTCCCTTTTCTACCAGTTAGTTATGATAAATTATGTCATCAAAATCCCAAAGTTTAAATCTTGCAACATATTTCTAAAACAAAAACTATTAAGACATGCCATACAAATATTACACCTGAAAATCCCTAAATAAGCACGTGTCTTAAAACACACATAATATTTTGCATCTTACCTTGAAATAAAAAAACTATCTCTTCTATCCTTGCTATTCTTATAATTGTACCATTGAAATCACCTATAAACAACTATAAATGAAGTGGAATGGAAAGCCCTAATTGTAGGGCTAGGACCTGCTAAGTGACAAAATTCAAAGCAATTGATATTGGATGGGTATTCAATGATTGTAATTAATGAAATTACCAAGAAAAAGGTCCAAGTTGGTAAGATAAAAAAGGTATATAGATGCAAATCTAAATATGAAACAATTCTTGTCTCTATCAGGTTTTCTCATTAGAAAAGGAATTAGAACATTGTAGCTGAATATTTGGCCAATGAAAGAGTGCAACAAGCACCAACTACAACAGTATACATCACACTATGAATACTTGGAAAAATTTGGAAAAAAAACATTCATTTAAACCTACCTAGGTATTGGGAGGGTTTTTGCATCTCTAGGTTGTGTTTCTATAGGTTCTTTATTTTGGTGATGGAGAAAAATTCAAGCTTTTATATCTTTGAGGTAGGTGGGAGGCATTCATGTGTGATGTAATGATTGTTGGAGACAAGTATGGTTAATGTAATTCTTTTTAGGTAGCAATGAAGGGTGATGCTAGCATGATAAGGCTTACAATAATTGGTAGGGATTTACTAAATATATATTTTTGTTTTAGCTCATGGGAACAATCTCAAAGCATATCCAACCCATTTTATTTCATGCCATGTTGGTTACACATGAATGGAGCTATAAGATCACAGGGCATTTGAAGATAGAAAGTTTGCATTAGGGAAGTGCTCAAGTAGAATAGATTATGCTTGGGAGTTGTTGTGTAATTTTATGGCTTGAAGCCAGATAGTGATTAGGTGTTTGATCCAACTATATATTTCTTGATAGTGAATCTTCTCTTTATTAGTATATGTGGTATTTGTAAGGAATTGGTGCGATCTCTAGTCCACTTCCTTTCCTTGGTATGGAAAGACAACTACAAGTAGGTTGCAACAAAGTCTTATTATCATAGGGGAGCATATTGGATTAACAATTGCAATGCATTTTTTTTCTTGCAGGGATCCAACCATGCTAGGGTGCCAAAATTGTGTTGGGAAATCAGAAATTGGTGGATGTTAACCACTCCAAAGTGGCTATTTGAGAGGCTTTAATCACACTTATCTAGCTCTTCACAATTTGGAAGTTGGTCAAGAGGTGTAAGCTATAGAAATAGAGGATGTTGGATCAACGTCTTCCCCCTCTTAGTAGGGAATTTTTCAAGTTTTATAGATGAGCTACAAAATGAAATGTGGATCCTAAAAACATACTATGGAGACATTCATTATTTTTGTGGCCACTTCGAGATTGGTAGTGATTACAATATTTTATTCCTCTATTCACAATTTTGGACATCATTGAGATATTTTCTATGGTGTTCAATTCCCAATGTTGGTTGGCAATCATAAGGGTTTGATGGGTAACAAAAAAGTATTGTGGGTGAAGGAGGTTGTAGATAGCGGGCAAGTACATCATGGTGGAAAAAAGTGGTGGGATGTGGTGTATTGGTTTGTGCCTCTAATTTTATAACCATGTTTTTAGGTCTTTCTCTTAGCCTATTTTTCTCTTTCCCATTTTGTGAGTGAGCT
>VDFB02390766.1:0-14399 GCA_007258455.2 Sequoia sempervirens | reverse complement strand
AGACAATACCATGCTAGCTGCCATTCCTTCAAGGGAAGAAATTAAAAAAAGCTATATTTTCATTTGAGGGGAACAAGGCCCCTGGCCTCAATGGTTTTCAAATGTTCTTCTTTCAATGGTTTTGGGAGATTGTTGAAGAGGAGGTTGTAAATGCAGTCAAAGAGTTCTTTGGATCAAGAAGTCTCCTAAAGGAACTAAATGCTACTTTCTTGGTCCTTATCCCCAAGAAACCTGGAGCGACGAAATTTGAAGCCTTTAGGCCAATAAGCCTTTGTAATTCTTTCTATAAAATCATCTCTAAGGTTTTGACATCGAGAATTCTCTTAATTTTGCCCTCACTGATCTCTCCCGAGCAAAATGGTTTTGTTCTTGGTTGGCAGATCCTCGACTCTATTGTTACCGTCCATGAGAATATCCACTCCCTTGTGGAATCCAAAACTGAAGGTTTTCTTTTAAAGCTGGATATTGTGAAAGCCTACGATCGTGTGGAATGGAAATTCCTGCTTAAGATCATGAGAAAGTTTGGATTCAACATCAGAGTTCTTTAGATGGTTGAGCAACTTGTTTCTACTGCGTCCATCTCTGCTATGGTGAATGGATCCCCCTCATGTTTTTTCCCGAATTCGAGAGGTTTAAGACAGGGAGATCCTATCTCCCCTATTTTGTTCACTATTATGGTTGAATGTTTGGGGTGTAATTTGAAAAGATTGATTGACCAAGGTTCTTTGGTCGGACTAAGACCCTCTTCTAGTAATTTGATTTGCTCTCATCAATAATTTGTTGATGATACTATGCTGATGGGGAGGTCCACGGTGACTGAAGCTAAGAATCTGAAAAGAATTTTGGATGAGTATGAGAGAGCTTCTGGTCAGTCAGTTAATAGATTGAAAAGTTCTCTTTTCTTTTTCAATACTCCTAATCACAGACAGGTCAAGATAGCAAGAATTCTGGGCTGTAGAGTGGATTCCTTACCTTCCATTTATCTTGGTATGCCTTTAGGTCTTAAACCTCCTGAGTCCTTTTGGTGTTCGTTGGTGGATAGGTTTAGCAAAAAGCTTGCTGGATGGAAAGGAGCCCTTCTTAGTCAAGCAGGAAAAATCCAACTTCTTAAAACCTCTCTTCAGAATCTTCCGATTTATGCCTTAAAAGTCTTTTCAAAATTCCAGCTAAATATGTTGATGCTATTGAAAAAATCCAATTTTTTTTTCTTTGGTTGGGGGTTGAAGAAAGAAAGAGAATGCCTCTTATTGGATGGGATCTGGTTTGTAGGTTGAAGAAGATGGGTGGACTGGGTCTAAGAAAGATTAGAATGTTGAATAAAATGCTTCTTGCTAAGCAAATCTGGAGATCTTTCTCGTCTAATGGGGAATGGAAAGACATTTTAAAAAGTAAATAATGGCTAATTGTGGATCTCTTAAGGCTCTTGTGGACTCTCCATCTCTGCCCCGTGGATTAGTATGCTAGAATTATATGATTATTGGGAGAAAGATTGTGGATTTAGGTGTTGGATGTAATATAAGAAATGGAAATCAAGCCAAGTTCTGGGAGGATAGATGGCTGCTAAGGGATCCCCTTATTAACAATGAGAGGTTTAACAGGTGGGCTGATATTTGCAAAAGGACTTTTGGAACTCAAGTTAAGGACTATTAGCGGGATGGGGGTTGGGTAGACTTACGCCAACTTAGCCTGGAACTTGCTCTGATCCACTCATCTCTGTTGGCTGTTAGGATG
Source organism: Sequoia sempervirens (assembly GCA_007258455.2). Taxonomy (NCBI): domain Eukaryota; kingdom Viridiplantae; phylum Streptophyta; class Pinopsida; order Cupressales; family Cupressaceae; genus Sequoia; species Sequoia sempervirens. Next base: position 12,668 of record VDFB02390766.1, on the reverse strand, counting down.
GGTTCTAATCAACAAGATGACATCTTAGTCTGGACAGATAACCCTTCGGGCAATTTCTTTGTTTCTTCGGCTAGTTCTCTACTGTAATTTTCTCAATCCCCTGTTCCCTTCTGGGCCAGAGCATGGATTAAACATTTGACTCCTAAAGTCAATATCTTCTTCTGGGTCCTTCAAAACAAAATGCTCACAGTTGACTATTTCTGTAAGCAAGGATTCCAGATTCCTAATAGATGCTATCTATGTAAGAATGAGGCAGAGTCTGCAAATCACTTATTTCTCCACTATCCATTTACTGCCGCCATATGGAGTAAGTTTATGACTCTCTGGAATATATCATGGGTGTTTCCTCATACTATTGAAGACTTCTACTGTCAATGGAAAGTTCCCTCTTTGAATCCTTCTATTCGAAGATTATGGGCTTTCACTTTCCCCTATATAGCATGGGGTGTGTGGAAAGAACAAAATAATACTCTTTAGAGACAAGGAAATGTTGGAGAACAATGTATTTGAAAAAACTTTCAGGTTAATTGTTGAAAACTATAATATCATTCCTCAACAAGAGAATAAAAAAGAGGCAATGGTTTGCACTCCATATGATTTAAAGATAGCCAAGGAGTGGAAGATTAAAAATGATGTGTCCAGGGCTTCTAAACCTACAAAAAAAGACCAGACAGGGGTGTGCTGAAGTTTTCCTCCGTGTGGATGGTCTAAAGCTAATTTCGATGGTGCGGCTAAGGGAAACACGGGGTTGGCTGGAAGTGGAGGTGTGATTAGGGATTCTAATGGATTTTTTTCAGCGGCGGTGGCTATTCCCATTGGATCTCAAACTAATCATGTGGCTGAAGCTATTGGAGCCTTTTATGTGATTAACTTGGCTGTTAACATGAATATTAAATATTTATGGCTCGAAGGGGACTCTAAAAACATTATTAATTGCCTCCTAGGGAAGTCCCCTCCATCGTGGTCTATCAAGAGTTGGATAGAAGAGGCTAAGTTCCTCTTAGCTAATTTTGACAAAGTTAAAATAACTCATGTGTTTAGGGAAGCCAATAGCGTGGCTGATTTCTTTGCTAACGAAGGGGTTAAACAATTAGAGCTGGTCACGTGGTAGAACCTCAGTGATCTTGGCGCTGACATCAAGGATTTAATTAATTATGATATCACGCATGGGAAAGCAACAATTTATTTGGATGATGAAAGTGAGTAGGGCCAAGTACTTCAACATCATTAGATTTGATGGGGCCGCTTTTAATTTCTTAATTGGTAGTAAGAGGATGCATGTTTTGTGGGTTCTCTGGTTTGGCTGCAACATTTCATCTGACTTTTTGCTCTGGTAGTGAGGTGCTTGTGACAAAGGGAGGAGACAGGAAAAGGATGGAGCCGAAAACCTACAAAATGCATAAGAGGAATCCGAAGGTCTGGGATAAAATTGAACGTGGTGGGCTGCTCCCGTTCATTGAGAAGCTTCATGGGCTTGATTTGAAGGCTACCAAGTACTTTGAGGAAAAATGGAAGAATGGGGAAATAAATCTGTTTGGTAGGCAGGTCAAGGTGGACGAGAACCTCATTGGAGAGGTGACTGGCATGTCTATTGAGGGAATGAAATTCTTTCGTGACAAAAGGTTCTCTGATGAAGCGGTTATCAGATTCCCTAGGGAAGAAAAAGAAAAGACCAAGCTAATAAAAGTCTCCAACAACTACTTTGAAGCGGATACGATTAAATTGCTATGGAGGAAGGTGCTCAGAATCATCATGGAATACATTACTTTGGATGGTAGATTCACCAGGGTTTATGACTACCACTTCGCCTTGCTCAACCATTTCCGTCACAAGGTAAGGGTTTCTTTACCTTATTATTTGTACTGTTCCATGAACAATAGCCTGGAGGATCATAAGGAGGATCCTAAGAAGTACCCTATTCTGCACACTGGCCTTATTAGGCTCATTTATGAACACTTTCAAAATATGTCGGCCTTATCCAACCCTATCCGGGCTTTGCCCTCAGATGATGAGGATACTGAGGATAGTGTTTCGGAGGATGGTAAGGACCTTGACCCTGTGTGGAATGTTGAAATTCCTCTGACCCCAAATTATAGTAAGAAAACTTGATAGGGTAATCCCCTGCCCAAGAATCCTAGTGTTGTCAAAAAACCCAACTACTCTGTTTCAAAAGCTAAAAACCCCAGCCGCTTTAGTCAGAATGTCAAGCCCACTCAAAAAGAGTCCCCTGCTAATAAACTAGTCTCTTACTTTGAGGATTCCCAGGAGGACTTTTTGGAGGCCCCTAATGCAAGTCAGAACTCTTACTCGTCCTTCCCTGCTTCGGACATAGATAATAGGCCGAAATTCTCCAGAGACCTAAACCCTAAGGACCACTATTTTAAACTGGACTGTGAGTTTCCTGGGGATATCCTGGCTATTGCCAGGAATGGTAATGTGGATTACTTCAGAATAATGAAATGGGCCTTCTATGAAATTAAAGACCTTAATATAAAAAATAGAGCCTTCAACGACAAGCTGGAGGATTTGGAAGGTAAAGTTAGTTCCCTTATTACTGTGGAGTGCGGGAGGAAGGAGGATAGAATGAGAATGGAGGTCGAGGATAATGAAGGTAAATTCAAATGCCTGGAAGATGAAATAGGTAAAATGAAAAATACTATGAAAACTATTATGGAGCATAATCACATAATGGCGAAACATAATGCCATTATTATTAGTACAATGTCTGAGAAACTAGAGAATTCACATCAGGGTTCTCTGGTTGTGGATTTGGTAGTAGATAAAGACAAGAACAATACTGAGGATGCAGGTATTTCTAAGTGGACGAGAGCTAGTATGAAGAGGAAGACTCCTCCTACACCCCAGATGGTTCAGATCCTGAATAAGGGCATTCAAGAAATGCACAATCTTGAAGTTGGGGCTGTTGAAGCTCTTAAGTTCTTAGGTTAGTTGGGGGTTTCTTGCTGGTTTTTTTGGTGGCCCTTGCTGGCCTTGGGTTGGTGGCTGCTATGTTTCTTGGGCTTTATTTTGTTGCAGCCTTTGTCTCTGGTGACATTAATGCTTATTCCTATTTTCTGTAAACTCTGTGCTTTCGGGTCCCTGTAAACCCGTTTTTTCCTTTATCAAAAACTTTTGTGTATTTTTCAATCAATGTTTCAAATTACACTAGTGATCCATCATTAGGAAGAGGAAAATGAAGAATTAGATTGCAAACATAGTCATAAAAGGAGGGGTAGGGAAGGACATAGTCATAAAAGGAGGGGTAGGGAAGGAGGTGACAAGAGGATGAGAGAACGAGGGACAAATGGGAAGGACATTAAGTTAAGGAATAAAAAATCTACAAGAATAAAATAAATTAATTAAATTGGTATAATATTACCAATATGTTTATAAGTAACCAAAATATGCAATAAAACAAAAGGATGCAAGAAGGTATATAAACCAAATGTTTGTGTGTGTGTGTAAGAGATGTATGTGAATCTCTTTCATTCATTGGTTGTATATTACTAGTTTAATTACTTTCTTTTATTTTTCTAAATTTTTCATTCCTTAATTTAATTTCCTTCCTATCTGTCCCTTGTTCTCCAATCTCACCTCCTCCTTTGCCCATACTTTTTATGACTATGTTTGCAATCCAATTCTTCATTTCCTCTTCAGAATGATGGGTCGCTAAGTGATTCAAAACATCGATTGAAAAATATACACAATTCTGACCAAAAGCTATCATACATCTATAATAAATTTTATTTTTCTTCTTAATTTTCCTTTTCAAGATAAAGCATGTGTAATAGTGGAGTGGATATGTCATTTATTTGGGAAATCTAAGTAGAATATTTGATATAAATATATTTTTTACATGGAGATTGGATCTTTTTGTTGGGCTTTAGTATAGGGTAGTTTACAATGTAGTTTTAGATGATTAAAAGATGTATGTGAAGCTAGAAAAGGCATGTCAAGATTGTACGGTATGATAAATAATTTACAAGCAAATAATACTCATCATGAGAAAATTAGACATAAGTAGTGTAGCATTTCTAAGAGTAATACTACTATAAAGTTTCTAGGGTCACATTTGTTGACTTCTTATATGTTTATGGTTAGTCTCTAATATCAAGTATTAACATGATGCTTGAATGCTAGATGTAAATGTATTTTTTAAACATACATAAATGATATTGTAGATTATTGGGGGTTTAGAGACCTTGGTTGATATATTTGAATTCATTGAGTTTTATTTTGGATGAATTTGTAACTAGACTAACTAGATTCTAGAATTAATTTCTAGCTTACTTGAAAAGGTTTTGCATAAATATTTTACCTCTTATCTTTGTTATTGAATCTATTTCCTATTGGGGTAGGTGTTGGCACCCCAATTTAATGTGTCTCATTTTTCTTTGTTGTGCTCCAGAAGTTGTACATTTGATCCTTTCCACCCTTTGTTGAAAAAATATGAGAAATCATAAATGGGTCCTTGAAATGTCAAATGTGTAAAACAGATAAACAGTGATGTTTACAATTGGAAAATTCACTAATACTGGAAACCCAATATCTCCTGATTACCTCAGCAAAACTATGAAAAATTAGAAAAATACATCATCTATCCTCTGCTATATTAAGAAAGAATATAAGGGCACATTTCTTTCCACATTCCGTGGACTTTCATTCTCACTTGGAAAGCTATTTAGCAAGAGTTAGAGAAATAAGAAATTATGCTTCAAAGAATCAACACACGAAGAAGGAAATGAAAAGAAATCTCGCATGGAACTCAATCAGTGAGGGTGGTTGAATTATCTCGAGGCTATGCGTACTTTGTGGTGATGCCAGAGAACCCGGTGTCATCTCTATGTCGGGCCATAGGCCTGTCGCGGCGATTAGAGCTATGCGGGATATCGGTGCATATTGAGGTGGCTCACAGCTTCACGTGGCTTGGGTAGAGTCGCTCCACGCTGGTCACAACAACTTGCTTATGGAATGAGATCATTTTACTTTTACCACGTTACCGATTTTACTGGTTTGTCTCGGACCTCACAATGGAGTGTCCTAGTTTTGATTGTGTTTGCACTTCTTGAATTGCCTTGAATGAACGTAAACCAGAGATTTTAGGTATTTGGAGGGTTACGCGTTTTAAAATGCTTTGCACATTTTCCCAGCCGAGTCGCCATTTGTTATGCCTTGCATACATGCCCCAACTTTTCACTTGGAAAAGTCAAGAACCCCCTCTATTTTCTTTCGTTTCGTTGGTTTGTTTTGTCGGGATCGAGTTGGGGGATGGAATCGACACCTGACACCTTTCGGGATTTCAAATCTGGTTCTACCCTGACTCTGATTCCCGCTTCGCCTTCGGGTGTCGTTCGGGTTCGCGTTCCTTGTCTGGTCCCATATTATCCCCGTCTTGTTCTCCGACCTGTTTTTGCTTTGTTTCATCTTTCACCGTTGCGTTGTTCATTTGTTTTGGTTGTTTCGTTTGTCTTGGTCCTCTTCTTTTCGTTGTTGTCTCGTCGTGTTGTTTGTTCGTTTCCGTCTTTGTCATTTCTTCGTTTATGTTCTTGCTTCGTTCGTGTTTTGTTCTTTCGTTGTTTTCTTTTCGTTTTTTCAATTTTTTGTATTGTTTGCTTTCTGAGAGCTTTGAAAATATAAAAAATAAAGAAACTTCGAAAATGCAAAAAATCGAGAAAAAAGAATAATAGAAATAAAACAATAACAAAAATTAAAAAAATTAGTTAAAAGAATTTTTGAAAATACAAAAAAAAGAGATATTTCTCTACATTGTGCAAGATGGGAAACTTAAAGTTGAAACTAAAGACTGCAATTGTAAACTGAAATCAGCTGAGGTCAAGCAAGAGCTGAAACTGAAAGTGATCTTTGAGGAGTGATTGTATGCACAAAAAGCTACAACTTTTGATGTCTCAATTTTGGAGGGAATAATGTAAATGATTGAGCTACTAATTGTCAAATGGAGCTCATTGTAAAGGGTTAGACACTTAGGAAACAGTTAGAGGTTTTTACAGATTAGCTGATTAGAGTTAGTAGTAGGATAGTTAATGGAGTTTTCTGCAATTTTTAGTTTAGTTGAATCAACTTGAAGACATTGGTTTCTGTGCACTGGTGAATCTTTCCAGACTTGTAAATGTTGTTTATCTATTTTGCAATAGTAGAAGCAACCAGATTTAAACCTGCTTTAAGTTGTATTCTGGGATGTTTTTTGTTATATTAATCATTTGATTTGGAATCTTTTAAGGAATGCAATTTTATCTTTTCTTTTGTTTGAAATTGTGATTTGAATTCTGCTATTAATTTCTGCACTGTGAATGAATGAAGCTTTGTATTGATTGCGGGTTGATTTTTTTTACAGTTTTAGTTTAGGTGTTCCTTAAAGAATAACTTGTCTGATTGACTAAATGAATCAACATTCTTTTCTCTTGTGTGACCTTGATCTATCTTTTTCCTTTTTTTATACCCCCTGTTAGAGTAGGTTTAGATAGGAGTTCGATCTTGCATCAATCAAAAAGCTCAATAACCAACAGACCCCTTGAACATTACAACCTCATTGACCACTGAACAACATCGGTACAGTTGAGAACCAACTACCAGGACCTTGGGAGATAGATTACTTTATGTTATCTTTCTTTTTCAGGAGAAATATGATAGAGATATTCCATTTAATGTCGTTGTGCTATTTTGACCATCAATAGATCCGGTGCTAGAAGGAGGGCACATTGAGAAATTTTGGATTGTTGTGAGTTGGAGTGGGTTGGATCTTGGAAAACCCAGTTCCGATGGGCAACCCTTTGTGTATTCCTGGGATTCTTAACAAAATTCCTTATCATATGCATAATAGGCTTCCATTATTTTTTGCTAACAATGGACAAATTGCTGGCCAAATTGACACAACACTTACCTCAATGTAATGCTCTTGTCCTTTACCAATACATCTATGTCTAGGTTACCATGACTCGTAGTTGAAACACATATTCTTCCTTCTCAATTCATTCCTCACCTCAATGCTTGGTTTTGATGGAATATTCTTGGTTTGCTATACATTTTTGTAAAAGGGTTCCTTTGGAATGAAGATTTTGGTATGAAACTTATTCTTTTACATAGAACTCTCTCATGCCAAAGTTTTCTTTGTGGCCTCTTGTAGGATGGGTTTTTCAAAAACCTTAACTAGCTCCTTGATATATTTGGTTACCCCTTTGATAAAGAGCATAGTCAATCTTGTCTTGTGATGTATGACAACATCACCAACAACTTTTAAAGATTTGTTACATAGTTCTCCACTAAACCACACTACTTGAGTTGAGTCAAATCTTTGAAATAAACTTTGGGATTCTTTCATTCAAAAGTTTTTAGAATTTAGCATATAAGTTGATCAATCTATAATCTTGAGTCATCAAACCATGGTACCGCCACTCATGTGTAATACCCTCCAAATTCAAGGTGGAAAACTTGATTGCTTCATCTTCATTCAATAGTCTAAGGGACATATATGTGTATGTACATTTTGTTTCCATATGAGATGTGCATTTGTTAGATCAATCATAGGGAGAGAGCGTCAATTTCCCCAAATCTTGGTGCACATCTCTAAATTAAATGTGGTATAGGATCAAGTCTATAACCATTATGGGACTTCTCCATGTTCATATAATTGGTTAGTGATATTTCACTTTGGATATCCTTAGGAAGAGCTTTATATTCTACATAACAAACCCTAATATCATCAAATAGTGAGTTAGGCTTTGGATCTTCCACATCCTTATTTAGAAAGGTAGGTTGGGTTGGTCTTGTAGCTGAAACAAGTATAATCCTTGTGTGTGGTGTTAAGTGTTATCTTGATTATTACCCTCACAGGCACTTGATTCTCTACTCAAATATTGAGTTGTATTCATGTTACTAACCATCTTGTGAAGCAATTGTGCCATCATATCAATCATTAAATCAAAATTTCTTATGGTTCAACCCTCTAGGTTATCCTTTGTGTTTATTCTCCTCTCCTTCTACCATACTATTGGGTTAATGCAGGATCATGGGGGTCCAAACTAGGCCCTTAAGTGGTAATGGAAATTTAGAAAAATAGAGTTAGGCAACTTGACATAAAATAAATGAATAGGTTATTAACATAATTTGAAAAATATGTAAGAACATAATTTGTAGCAAATTGAATGTAGTTTCTAAACTAGTAGTCTTTTTTTTTTGAAAAAAAGTAAATTTATTTTGAAAATTTAAAATTTCAATTGCGTGGTGCTAAGTGCCAAAATAAATAAAAAGATTAATATTACGACCAACCTAACAGTACAATTTTTTTTTGAAACTTTCAATATATGTAGAGGACACATGCCCGGATGTGCTGCATTTTAATTTTTTTTTTGCAAGTAAATAATTAGTTATGAATTTTTTATTAGAACTTTTCAAAATAATTAAAACGCGTTTGTCTAACCACTATAACTTGGTCAAAATTTTATGAAATTCATTTTTTTTAATCCTATAGTATGGGAAGCATAGAATGTGATGTATCTTTTAGATTCAAAAAATGTGAAATAATTTGAAAATTATAGAAGCTTTTCAATGAACCTATCAATCGAGACTTTAATCATAATGTATGTAGAAAATCAATAATAAATATCTATTAAATTTAAAATAAGGCATATCTTATATTGGTGGAAATATGACAATTTGTTCAATAAACCCTTTTCGTTTCATCAAATTAGGATTAAAAAAAGTCGTTAGCCACAAGGGAAAACTTTGGAAAACTAAGGAAACTTTCTAAACATTTTTTCAATTGACTTTTCAAGTATGACACCCCTAAGCCAAATCCCAAGGAAACCTCGAGGCAAATCCTGATGCTGCTAATTTTGTCAGAAAAAATAGATATCCATTTGAAACGGATATTTATTATGTCCAATATTTATAATATTATGTATTATTAATAATACATAATATATATAATTTATTAATATATACTATATACTAATATATTATATATTATATATAATATATTATATATTATATATAATATATATATTATACATATTATATATTATACATATTATATATTATACATATTATATATTATATTATATTATATATTATATACTACAATATAATAATATAAATATAATATAATATCATATATAATAATATAATAAATATTATTATAATATAATAAAATTTAATATAACTATAATAATAATAATGTAACATAATCAATAAAAATATAATAATATAATAGTAAATACATAATTATATAATATATACTATATATACTATATATTATATACTACATTATTATATATATATTGAGAGAGAGGGAGAGTGAGAGAGAGTTATCTTGGTAGGGTGGTAGGGAGAGACTTGAAAAAGACATGGAGGGAGTGAGAGAGATAAATATCTAGGAAGGGTGGGAGGGATAGGGAAGGAAGAGGATGGAGAGAGAAAATATGGTGGAGAGAGAGGGATGGAGAAAGAAATGGGAGTGGATATAATTCCAAGAGAGTGGAATAGGATGGAGTGGAGAGGAAAGTAGGTAGGGGGGAGGAAAGAGGGGGGGGGAGGGAGGATGGAGAGAGGGACGGGAGAGAGAGAGGGAGATATAGTTATAAAGGAATGGAGGGGGGGAAGGAGGAGTTGGGATACTCTAAGAGAGAGAGGTGGGAGGAAAGGGCAAGGGAGAGAGATACTTGAGAGAGAGGGGGTGGGAGAGATAGGGTTGGAGTGGGAGTGGGAGAGAGGGGGGTTGGAGTGGGAGAGGTCCCAGATTTCCATCTAGGCAAAGTGCTCTTGAAGGAGAGACTTGAGAGAGAGGGGGGTTGGAGGGATAGAGGGGAGGGATAGAGGGAGTGAGAGAGATAGAGAGGGTTATCTAGGTAGTGTTGGAGGGAGAAACTAGAGAGAGTTATCTAGGTAGGGAGAGACCAAAGAGAGAGGGGTAAAAGCAGAGGGAGGAGAGACCAAAGAGAGAGATAGAGAGACACATCTAGGTAGGGTGAGGGAGACTCTAAGAGAGGAAGAGGGGGTAATGTCCCCGTTTTTAGCACTACACTTTTCAAATGTAGACTCAGCCTATTACGCCTCAGGAGAAGCAGAGGCAAAAATAGGGTCATTTTCTAGGAGACTTTTTTTATGGATTCAAAGGTTTGCATGCAGGAGTTTGGTAGTGTGTTTTCTGAATCTCTCTGGGTTTTCAGAAAGCTTCAAAGAGATGTGACATGCATTTCAATCAATAGTTTGTATGCAAGATTAGTTTCTAGATTCTTTTTGGGTTTTCAAAGACCTTCACAATGGTATGACATGCATCTGCATTTGACAACCTTTTTTGGACTTACTATTTTTAGTAAGTTGCAACGGTTGCTTGATTTGTGCTCAAAATGTGTTTGGAGTCACTTACTATTTTTAGTAGTATGTTATTTTTAGTAAGTGCTATTTCTAGTAGTGGTTTCGGTAGTAGTTTAGCACTGGGTTACTATTTCTAACAATGGTGGCAGTTGTGGTGGGTGGCATCTTTCTATTTTTAGCAGTGGCCAATTTATGATGTTTGCTATTTTCAGTTGGTCACAGTACTCTTTAGTGGTCTTCTGTTTTGCTTAGTTTGGTGTTTGGTGCACACTTACTATTTTTAGCAATGCTATTTATTGTAAGTCTTTTTTGGGAAGTTGGTCTCATGCCAGTATGTACGCAACATCATTATTTCTCATATGGTTTGGAGAGATCCTAAGGTTGTATTGTTTAATTGATTTAATCAGTCACTTGAGTTGCTTTATAAATTTATTTTATAAATTTAAGTTGAGGAGGTGAGTGGTCATGCAAAAAGCACCTTAGGCCTAGGCATACAACTTAAATTGTTTATAAAAGATTTATTAATTTTATATTTCCTCGTGTGTTGGATGCCCAAGGGAGAAGAGGAATTAAAAATGTTTAAAATTTTCAAATGAAAGGAAGGGCGTGGATATTTAGGAGGGAATTAAGAAACTTTTCAAGTCCTTTCGCCCTAATCTCTTTATAATCTCATTTTGGCTCTCATTTTCACATGACTAATTTGGCAACATAACAAAATGCTACTGGATTTCTTCCAGATTGCTTGGGCTACGAACTGAGAATGGAAACCCTCTTTGTTTGCGCTGATTTCAGTGGTGAAATATCCACCCTAGTTAGATTGTGAGTGATTCTATAACATGGATCATATAACGCTTCATAGAGTTTGATTTTTTGGTGATTGAAAATGAAGATTTATCAGATATTTTGAGGATTTTTTGGTGTGGTGTGTTTGGTTTTCATTTTGGTGTGATTATATGAAGATTTTGGTGTGTTTATAATCTTTTCTGGGAAATACTCTCCTAGACCTAAAACCATATTTTTTCTCATAGATCCATCATGGCTTGATGAAACGTGTGAATACCTATTCAACAAGCTCCCTTCGGGTATATATTTTTTGGTTAAATGGCGGCCTATGCATCGCAAATGAGCCACTCGACCTTTTTGTCAAACTCCGTTGCCTCTTCCACGTGTCTGCTCTGCGCTCCCCAAATTTTTTCCTTCCTTTGCATTTAAAAGAGGCCCCACTATGCTAGCACGTGTCATCACTGTGCAAAATTGATGACCGCTCCCCTTCACTTTTGAGTAGAGCTTTGCCCACATGCCACATGTCACCTTAGCGCAAGCTTTCGACGGAAAAAGATAAATACCCATATAAGCAGCGCTATACTGCCACGTGTTTCTTCAACGAGTTTTGTATTTGGGCGAAGGATGAAGTGAACCAAACACCCTGACTGGTCGCCACGTGTCATAATTGTCTCTTTATGAGGTGATGACACCTGCCTGCTTGACCTCACCAGGACCACTGACATCATTTGCAGAGGATGTACTTGGGCTTGGAACGACCAGATGCTTGGTTTCAAATCTTTTTCTATTGCAATGGCCTAGAGGAATACTCAATTCTGCATCATTGCCAGGGATCCTAAAATCTTTTCTATTATTGCTCGTCAAGGCGGTGGGAGTTTCAGCTATATATACTTCTCTTTTTTTGAGGGAAGGGTCTGGATTTTCATAAGAACACTGATTTTAGAAAAGACACCAGTCCTTTATTATTGTTTTTTATCGCAAAGACTCTCAGACTGTGCCAATTGTTTGACCTTTCTATTTTTTTATGCTATTTGATTAACTTTAGACTGTGCTGCTATTGTCTGGATATTTTATTTGATAACTTCTATAAATTGAATGCAAGTTTGCTGGTATTGATCATGTCTTATGAATCTTCTTGGAAGTAGGAATGTATGCAATGTTATTTTATGTCAATAAATGGATTATCTATGCTTTAATCTTTAGTTTCTGCCTTTTTGGGACATCACAAATACAAATTGGGCCCTTAGATCTATGATTTATCGTGCCTATCATTAAGTCTTGGCGCATCGCCTTAGATTAGACTTTATTTTTATATATCTGTTTCTTTTTCCCTTTCCAAAACCCCAATATATAAGAAGTTGGCTTCTTTAAAAGTCTGAAGGTCACTTAGTTTAGCGCAAAAGGTCCCCCATAAACTAAGTTTCCCATAAGACATTGTTACCTTCTCAATTTTTGGCATCAACAGTTTGTTCTTTTTCTGGCACACTTGGTGGGACAAAAATTAAATGAATTTGCACTTTAGAAGTGTATGAGCCATTGGCCTGTAACTAGATCCC